>PITA01002299.1:106115-165708 GCA_004023965.1 Spilogale gracilis
TTTTTTTTTTTTTTTTTTTTTTTTTTTTTTTTTTTTTTTTTTTTTTTTTTTTTTAAGATTTTATTTATTTGACAGAGAGAAACACAGCCAGAGAGGGAACACAAGCAGGGGGAGTGAGAGAGGGAGAAGCAGGCTTCCCGCTGAGCAGGGAGCCCGATGTGGGACTCGATCCCGGGTCTCCGGGATCATGACCCGAGCCGAAGGCAGTCGCTTAACCAACTGAGCCACCCAGGCGCCCCCTGCCCTTTCTTCCACTATACTAAGTTTCGCTTCTCTTGTTTCTGATATGCTAGTAAACCCATCCACTGGACTCAATTTTAGTTCTTTCATTTTTTGTTCTATGTCTCTACTTGTAGAATTCCAGTTTTCTGGTGAAATACTGCATCTCTTTACCTATTCTCTCAAAAGTTTTACTCATAATTACTATTAAAGTCTCATCTAATCACCCAATGTACTAAAAATATGTTGCTATGCGACTGACTAGAATTAGCCTATTTTAGGCAGACTTTTTTTTAAGATTTTATTTATTTATTTACTTATTTACTTATTTGACAGAGAGAAACACAGCGAGAGAGGGAACACAAGCAGGAGGAGTGAGGGAGGGAGAAGCAGGCTTCCCGCAGAGAGCCCGATAAGGTCTCCATCCGGGGACTTCAGGATCGTGGCCTGAGTAGAATTCAGATGCTTAACAACTAAGCCACCCGGGGCCCCAGCAAACTTCTCTTTTAAACTGAATTAATCTGAAAGCAATTTTATCTGAAATTTGTATAAACATACATGATTGGAGACATAATTGTGGTATCTATACAAATAAAAGAAGAATTGACTCATATCTAGTCTAGAATCTTTAAATGTAATATTGCAAATAAAATATCAATCACATGTTTTTCAGTATTTATTAAACTCAAGCTTGGAAATATGGTCATATAAGAAGTAAATTACTGGGTTATATGTTAAGTGGGAGATATTGATCAGATCATTTGCATTGTAAGAGGGAAAACTATTAGGCTTAATTAGTAAAAGTAAAATAAATCACTTCAGGGAATTTACAAGAGATTAAATAGGTTGACATGATGTTGTACAGAAACAATCTAAATTAGGAAGAGATCACCAGAATAATAATAAAAACTAAAATCCACGAGGCACCCATTGTATGTCAACTATAATTACAAGGGCTTTGTACATTTTCGGAGTCAATTTTCAGGACAACCCTATGAGATAACTACTTATGCAGATGAAGCATATAGGCACAGAGAGGTTAAGTAAGTGGCCCAATAAATGGCAGACAGGAATCAGACTCAGGAAGTTTGGCTCCAAAGGCAGTCAATAGTACTGCAGAAAGGTGAACGCTTTACACATTTTGGACCATAGGAGTGACAGGAACCAAAAAGACATTTTTAACTTAATCAAATAGAGCATACAGACCCACTGAACCCTAAAATGAGGGTTTATCATTTCTAGTGGCTCTGGCAATGAACCACCTTGATGACTATAAAGGAAAAAAAAATTGCAAATTACTTACTTACTTAATGGTAGCAGCAGCAGAGAAACATGAGGAGTAGATGGCTCCACTGGAGGGGAAGAAGTGTGGAGGCATTTGGGGAAGATTGTGTCGCAGGCATGCTGTGGTGGCTTATAGGGAAGAATCTGGCCTTCCAAAAATGAAGCTGAAAAAACTGCCATGCTCCAAAGCACATAGATGTATCTGTTGTTTCTTTCACTTATTTGATTAACCAAGAGCCAGCAAATCCAAAAGTAAAAACCAGGGCGTTTGCATGGCTCAGTCAGTTAAGCATCTGACTCTTGCTTTGGGCTCAGGTCATGATCTCTGGGTCTGAGATCAAGCCTTTTATCAGGTTCCAGACTGGGTGTGGTGCCTGCTCGAGATTCTCTCTATTCCTCTGCCCTTCCCCTCTGCTCTCTGTCTTAAAAAAAGAAGAAGAAGAAAGAAAGAGAGAAAGAAAGAAAGAAAGAAAGAAAGAAAGAAAGAAAGAAAGAAAGAAACCTACAGTGTCTCATTTTTTTCTACCTGTCATCATTGTTGGAAAGGATGATGGCAAAACTCATTCCCCAGGTGGCTTCTGCAAACTGGAGGTTGGAGCCATAAGCACGCTGCTTGGAAGCCTCCCCCACAGGGGGCTATATGCCCTTGCAGCCTAGTGACAATATTTTCTGAAAATAAGCTTATTCATTACATACATATTTTGCCTAAAAAAATGCCTCTTGTATTTCAGTTGCAGGGTTAACGTTTCTAAAACATTATTAGTAGGAAAGGGAGGATACATATATACATCTACCTGACTGCATTAAAAAAACAGAAGGACTGACTTTCTGAAAAAATTAAATGATTACCCATGCAAGGAGGGAAGTAGGGTGAAGAACATAGGGACAGAACTTGACTTTTCTCAGTGAACTGTTTTGTGTATTTGTCTTTGGAATCATGAAAGTGTTTTCCATGGTTACATAACAAAATAAACTAATAGAAAAGCAATCCCTAAATATTGAAAGCAAAATCAAATAAATGAACTTGAGTGTGTCTGGTTGATTTTCATAAGCACACAAAGGAAAACTGCTCCAAGTGATTTTATAACAGTTAATTGATTTATATACCAGTGGGATACTCTAAGGACATAAAGAACTTAAAAAATAAACAGACAAAAAAATTACCAAAAAAGCAAAAAAACACGTAGAGGTGCCTGGGTGGCTCAGTTGGTTAAACATCTGCCTTTGACTCATGTCATGATCCCAGGGTCCTGGAATCGAGCCCGAATCAGGCTCCCTGCTCAGTGGGGAGTCTGCTTGAGATTCTCTCTCTCCTTCTCCCTCTGCCCCTCCCCACCTCACTCTCTCTATTTCTCTCAATAAAAAATAAGTAAATCTTAAAAAAAAAAGTGTAAACTATTTCTGGTGTTCTCCTGTTATGGGGAATGGTGGTGTCATTTTGAGGCAGGTGTGTGAGCACTATGGGATAAAATGAAGGCAAACTTAGTCTGGTGTCATTGACAACCAGGAGTTTGGGCACAGAGGGAAAAAAAAGAAAATATGTGTGTATATATATATGTATATATATACATATATATATACAGATGCAAGATTAATGAGATTGAGTAAAATCCTAAAATACTGAATTTAAATTGGAAGTTCCAAGGTGAACTCATAATCTATTTTATCTTTTAAAAAAAACGTTTTTTCAAATCAGTTTATGAAAGATCAAGAAACAATGACCAACCCGTCATGATGAGCACCCCTAGTACCCAGACTGTGACCTCACAATGACATCCGTGACCAAAAAGAAACAAGGCTCCTTGGAACAACAGTTGGTTCTAGGTAAAATATGAAACTGGAAACTCACGTCAGACCAAAAAGCAAGGACACTGTCAAAGGTTACTAGAGATGTGTCAAAAAGATTAAGAAGCCATTGACTTAAAGATGTTCCCACGTTGCACACAGAACGGAATGAGCATCAGTAAACAGTAGTTACATGTCACTGCATTGAAGCACTTTACATATGGTTTTAGCCATGAGCCCAAAATGATACTAAAAAACAAGGCAAAAATTTCACTGATCACCTTTGGAGGATACTTAATTCATTATTTTGCAAACAGACATAAATGGAAAAAATCAGTCATTTATCTTGCCTTTCCTATATGAACTGTAACTTGGGATAATTACATAGTTAGTAAAAAGGCAAGTAATAGAAACAAAGAATTAAAAATCTCTTTATAGCCCAGCTGAAATATGAAAGGGGGATGCTATAATTAGAATGCTACTATTTTCAAGCCCTAATGAATTAAAGGATCCACCCAGTGATTTTCAATGACTACCAATATCCCAGAAAGAAAGACAACCAGATATCTAGACATGGAAGTCTAGAAATACACCAGCTCTCCTGGCATTGCTGCGTAAAATCCCCGAGAAACATTCTTGATAAACAGCTACCCAGTCATCCTGCTGGGAAGAAATCAGATTTCAGTTCCCCTAGCAGCAGATTTTTATTACTATTTCCCAAACTTGTGTGTGTCTGAGTCATCAGAGGATTGGTTTTTTTTAATGCTAAGCCCTGAGAATATGATCTCATAGTCCTCCATTGAGGAACTGATTTTTACAAGCTTCCATGGGTGTTTCAGGTGTTCAGATAAGTATGAAAACCCCTGATTTGTGTCACTGATTATCTCTAAAGCCTCACCTACTATCCTTCATGGAGCAGGCTGAAGGCAGGTGAAGACTTGGGATTTTTTTGGAGAATCCATCGAAAGGCTAACCTCCTCAATCCCTCTTTCACCTTATTGCTGGCACCTTAAACTCTACCATCAGCGCCTAAAGTGTTTAGTTTTCTGCTGTCAAAATAATGAAGTCAAGATAGGAATGGAAATATGTGGTCGAAGTGGTGTCACTTTTCACTCCCAGCCCACTACCGCATGACTAACTGATCCACCAGCCCCTTTCCCACTGAAATCAGATGTGACCTCAAATTCTTCCCACACCAGTGCACCAGGCAGTCACTACCCGTTAATTATTATTGACACACAAATCAAAAACAATTTCTCGTCCTTGGCTCCAGGTGTGACTTTTAGTCCTCAAGCACTTTAAGTAGACGGAAAAATAGAATTTGTTTGCATTTACTTCTTTACATGCATGAAGGTCTAAGAGTAGATACGAAGAAGTGGGAGAAGTCACGAACACTTCCTGTGGCTGGGGTTTGTGGTGGAGGATGTACTCACTTTTTCAGTGAAAAGCTGCAGAACTGCAGAACTGACCTGGGAGCTGGGCAGGAGGGTTTGAAAGGGGGAAATCCAGACACTGTCCTATTCATGGGGAGCTTCCTGCCCCACACTTCTCAGAGGGCATCCTGTCAAGGGGTGAGCATGTGATCTGGCGGTTTCAGAGGAATAGAGTTGAAACAATTTTGTTCGTGTAATCTGACAAATAGAAAATGGACCGTTGTCTATTATTTCCACAAAATCTTGCTTTCTTCCTAACAATGGTAGCATGCACCCTGAGGATAGAACCTGTCCCTGGGCCTCAGCAAGCATTGCACTTGTGAGAATATTCTTCTCAGATGCTCACGTCCTCTGTGAGTCTACTTTTCAACCGAGCTTGTTAATTTGCATAATTTGTTATTCCTTCTGTGTTTGTTATGACACCAGTTTCAGTAAAAAGGACCAATGCTCAAAAGTTGTTCATTGAGATGGAAAATCAGAGATGACAACTGGCACAAACACCACAGCACAGAATAATACAATAAACTTAAAACCAGCTCCGGGCCAAATAACTCTGGAAGGATGAGTGGAACACACTGAACAGCAAGACTTTTCCATTTTCTTTCAGGTGCCTAATATACAAATACTTCTGCGAAAGTGGCATAGATTTTTGACATTCTCATGACTTTTTTTTTAAACAAAATATAGTGACTCCTTTCTTAAGAATATTCTTTAAAACAAGCAAAAAATACTACTTTCTACTACAGGGTTTGTTGATGTATGAGATGAGTTCAAGAGTAGGAAGGTGCCATTCAGTCAATGTCGCTTTCCTTGGAGCAAATACAGAAGCAAGTTACGGCTCCACAGAGGAGCTTAAAAAACCAGTCTCAAAGACGGTAACAAATAGTTTTGAGAAACACACAACAAGCTATGGATGTGTGTAGTATCAACACACATAAAGGAGAAAAAATATCTTTCACACTTACCCTGTAAGGTGTCAGCGGGGACTCCTGTAATGAAAGACAGCCTAACAAGAGATAAAGTGTACAGGGGCACCTGGGTGGCTCAGTTGGTTGGGCGACTGCTTTCAGCTCAGGTCATGATCCTGGAGACCTGGGATCGAGCCCCACATCAGGCTTCCTGCTCATCAGGAAGCCTGCTTCTCCCTCTATCGCTCCCCCTGCTTGTGTTCCCTCTCTAGCTGTGTTTCTCTCTGTCAAATAAATAAATAAAATCTTAAAAAAGAGAGAGAGAGAGAGAGATAAGTGTACAGATTTGCTTAATTTAAGGTTTATGTGATGCCAGAGTCTTTGTAAGGAAACGAAGACCTGAAGAAACCATCAAATCTGAGTGTTTTGGGGTTTGATGAAGACTGGGAGCCATGGAAAGATATATAAGGGCAGAGTGTGAACTAACTAGTAACCTGGGGAAATTTAACAAGGTTGTCCATCTGGATTCCTCACTGTGTCCTTTTGTCTTCAGGGATAAAGATGCCCCTTCCTTCCAGAACTCTCTCATGAAGTTCTTCTTACCTGCTCTCTGAGAAGGTCAGAAAGTCCTTCTTGCACCTGCCATTTCCCAAATTCCTTCAGCTTAAAATGTTTAGTGTGCCACAAGATGCCACGTTTTGGGGGTAGCAAGTCCTGAGCCCTACCCATGGAATTGGCTATCCCTCGCGTGCCACCATCGCTATGGAAACGTGGGAGGGAAGCCTGGGATGACCTCTTGTCCTGTGAGGCTAGAAGCTCGCGCTGCAGGAGGAACGACTTCCATGCAGCTGGACAGTTGGTCCATGAGCCGTCAGGTCAACTGGAAGAGGTGCAGGGACCCCGACGGTCAGCAGCTGTGTTCACGCAGAGAGGCTGACAAACGTGGCCCTGGGGTGCCGGGGAAGGCCCGGGCGAATCTGCAAAGAACAGTTGGTCAGCTTTCAAGTGCCGTGTGATCCTGACACGGTGCTGGAGAAGTGGTGGCATTTTGACTGTGACGGTCTCAAGGCCACGGAGTACACGCCGAGCACGTCGTGTGAACTGAGCTCAGGTTCTGAGGGGAAGCGTGTTCCCCTGAAGGAGACAAAAGCCTCCCCAATGCCCTGATGTCATCTGTTTCTTGGCGTCAACGGAGGTGGCCTCAGCAATACGGTCATTTTCTTTAACAGTGTGAGCCTCTCGCTTCTTGGATAAAATGCAAATTTTAATGCTGACAATAAAATTTTAGAATTTTTGAGGAGAGCCAACTGTTCTTCTGAAGTGAAAAACTGCTTGCTCGCCAAGATTTTATTCTTTCCTGTCACTTGCTAATCCTCCCCATCCCCTCTGCCCCATTCCTGCCATCAAACAGACACATTCTTAATAATAAAGAAGGAAACTTCTTTAACGTCCTCTACTCTACTCCTTAAGAATTGCTGGATTCCCAGATATTCTTCATTCTCTCTGCAGGACGTACCAAGTGATGCCTGCAGCAGAGTGACCCAACATGTCCCTGTACTCTGTGTGACCCCAAAGATATCTGCCGATTGTATTTGTTAATAGACATAAGCTATTTAATTAAACATGGTGCCAAAATCAATATAAATGATTAGAACATATCATTTTAATTGCTGATATAAAATTACACACCAGAATCTTGGTGGGGAACTTGTAAAAATCCCAAGATCTAGGCCACTCTCTAGTCCAACTATACCAGTCTCACTGGGGCTGGGTCCCAGACGGCAGTACTTTCTCTAAGAATCCCCAAGTGGTGGGTATTGAGGGCATGTAGTGCAAGGAGCACTGGGTGTGGGGCATCAACAGTGAATCCTGGAACACTGAAAAAATAAAGTCAAAAAACAAAACAAAAGAATCCCCAAGTGATTCCAACATACAGCCAAGGTTGGGAAACAAAGGTTGATCACAAAGCTATCTTAGGGCGGGAACAAAAGAAATAGTTTGGCACAAATTATTACCTAATTTAGATGTCTTTTTCCTCTTCTTCCTCCTCCCTATCTCCTTCTCCTCCCCCTTCTCATCTTCCTCTGCCTCCTCTTCCTTCTCCTTCATAGCTCACAGCAACTAAGTTACGTTCGCTGAATCTGAGAACTTTACCTCTTTCAGTGGCATTTGGGAAGTGTGTGGTCACCATTCTCAGGAGCTAGGGTGTACCCAGCTTCATCTAAGTGCGGCTGATGTTTGAGATCTGCCTGTCCCCCACCCCAGCCCTGGGGGGTCCTGGGTGTGCTGCGATATTAGACATTTCATTTTAATAGCCAGCTAAACAGCCAGGGGATACTTACAAGAGGTCTGAGTGAGGGTGGGGGGAGGGTGCTGGGCTGGAGGAACATCCAGGGCAAGATTCTGTGCCCAGAACCATTCCTGTGCAGAAGCCTGCTGCCTGCCAATGTCACCTTGTGAGCTGCTGGAGGCCCCCGGGTGCTGCCAGGCCTGCAGGAGGTAAGACGTGATGCTTCTGCGGGAATAACGTGGAGGTGACCGGAGAGCTGAGAGGTAGCCAGCCCCCGGTGTCCGCAGGATCTTGGGAGAATTCCACTGCTCTGCTCCACAGTGCGCCTTGTGGGAACATTCTCCCTCCACCTCCCTGCTGGCCACGGGGGAAGACACAGGAAGAGTTCTTGGCTTTTCTGCATGACCTTGTTTCTCAGACTTTTAAACTCATGCTCGCTTATTCATTCAACAAATATTTGCCTGAGGCAGGGGCCCGCATGACATAGGAGAAGGACAGCAAAGGGTCCAGCGTGGTCAGAGCCCGAGCGAAAGTAAAAAGGGAGCAGAGAGACCTGCCTCGTAAGATACCGTAAGGACCTGGGAATTTGTTCCAAGGACGTTGAAACCAGTGGAAGATTCTGAGCATCTCCCGTAAGTTAGTTTCCTCACAGAATAACTTCACCCTTCAGCTTTACAGAGTTGTTGGCTAAGGATGTCCAAGTTTTGTGGGCTTGCCATTAACAGATGTAAGCTTTGTAATCTTGTGTGGGCTCTTTTTTTCCCTTTAAATACCTGTTGGGTATTTGATTTATTCTTCTTCTGAAGAATGACTTCGTGTAAATTCTCTCCTTTCCTAAATGCTTTGGTTCTGAGTCATCTTTTTTCCCCATGCAAACCGTAGACCTTAGCAGGATCCCTGTGCTCAGAAGGGGAACTGTCTCCTGCCCCTCCCCCCACCCCCATCAGCAGCTGTGACTGGCAGGGATCTGAACTGGGCAAGGGCGACAGGGGCGGGCTCTCCCGAGATGTGATGTGCCGCAGGAGGACAGCTTTTGGTGCAAGACCAAGCAGCCCGCCTCTGGTGTCCGAGGGCCTCTGTGCGGGGGCCCAGGAGGCAGCTTCGGTGCCACGGAAATGGTTTCCAGGGCAGCAGGCAGCACAGGGTAGATCTGTGCGGGGATCTGTTCTCTGGCCCTCAGGCTGCCTGGGAACCCCGGTTTCCTCAGGCACGATAAAAAACAGTGGTCCTATTCCAGGGCTGCACCAAATCATGAACATCAGGTGACTTCGGGACAGCAAATGGAAATAATTTTTTCCACTACAGAATAGCTCCTTTCAAGATAGGGTTATGTACAAATATTAGTTCTTCAGAAATATTCACAACTATTGCCTGAAACATTAAAGATGTTTGTAGCCCCATAGGAGATTTTTTTTTTTTACTTGAACTTTTAATGGACTTTAAGGGGAAATCAGTGAATAATGAAATACTGAAATACTCTAAACTACTTTTCTCCTGGGAAATAAATGGCACTCTAGAGGCCTGAATAAATCATTACAGCTAATAAAATTTCCTGATATTGCCTCTAGTGGATGTGCACCAGGAATATTGAATTTGTACAGATTTATACAGTCAAATAAGGTCAGTCTATATAAAAGAATGCTGTTTAGCCAGCATTTGGGCAACATAAATTTAGACTATTCATTATGGAACCAATCTGTGGTGAGTGCCCTTTGTAGCTGTCCGATGGGATTGGAGAGCAGAAAGCTCATATTGCTAGTAATACTTATCATTGCCGGTAAGGGAAGGCACTGCTGGATTCGTCCCCAGATGCTGGCAGTCAAGACTCTGCCTTCAGTCATTGAGGGCTTTTGTATTTTTTCTTGTCCAGATGATATCTCATTTGAATCTACATTTTTCATTATTCTACTTTATTATTACATTCTATATATTTTCCATTTTATAGATAATTTTCATCATTGTATTTTATATATGTTTTTAACTTCCGAATATCCTGTTTGTGTGCTTTGCCTATTTTATCTGTATGGTTTGTCTTTTCCTTATTGATTTGTAAAAACTCTTTGTATATCAATGGTATTAAGGACTTGGTCTGACATATGTAGTGTAGATATTTTCCCCAGGTTGTGGTTTGTATTTTTCCTTTTTTATACACTGTGGGGATGTTTTTAATTTTTATGTATTCTCAGATTTGGTATGAGAAATGAGGTTAGAATTAGCTTTTCTTTTTTTTTTCTCACATACTTCACTAATTATCTAAAATTCATCATTTTCCATAGCTTTAATGGCATCTTTATATTCAATTCTATTTCAATAAAACATAGATCTAATGTTACATTCTTTACTCTGTTCTATTCGTCCATCTATTTTAGTTTCTCAGACTTGGCACTTTGACATTTTGGGGCCCGATTATTCTTTATTTGGGGCCAGATTACCACTGGGGGTGAGAGAAAGAGGGTGTCCTGTTCATTGTGGGATGTTTCGAGGCATCCTGCCCTCTATAGATGACGGTGACTGTACATCAGTTGTAACAATAAAAATGTCCCCAGACATTGCCAAATGTCTCTAACCCGAGACAGAGAAGACTGTTCCATTTCTAACCCAGTACTTAATTATTTTAATGACGAGAAGCTTTATAGTATATTTAAGTCTCAGTTAAAGCAAGTTCTCCCCCATTTTTTTTTAGAATTTCTGTATTTAGACTCCAGAACTTAGAATCATTTAGTGAATTAACCGAAAAATCCTGCTGTGAAAAATTAGTTATGTATCAATACATTTGTTGCATAAAAACAAAATACCGTCAGGATTTTTATTGGGTGTGATTTTGACTCCAGTGTGATCTGGTAAGAATGGACATCTTTCACAATATGCTGTCATCCTCTTCAAAACTTATCTCCACTCTGTTGGGTGTTTCATGAGCCCTTAGTAGAGTCCTGTGGTTTTCTTTGTAAAGGTAGAATCTTGCCTAATGGTTAATATCCTGATTCTGCTGACCTTGGGAAGCTTCCAGAAGCTCAGTTTTTTCCATTACAAGATGGTTATAACAACAACAACAACAACAACAACAACTCATATTTTGCTTTGAGGATTAAGTAATAATGTAAAAAGTCTCCTACCCTAGCTGGTATTGGTTCTTAGATGTATGGGATTCCTAGATAGGTTGCGCCTTATTGATTTTGTGAGTGGGAATCTCTTCTTTCAGGACATTGTTTCCATTAAAAAGAATCTGTTGCTTTTACATGTATATTCTGACTGACCACTTTACATAATTCTCTTACTGTTTTCAATGATTTTTCATAAGGATAGTGATAGCAACTGGAAATAAGAGAATATTGCCCCTCTCCTGCCCAGCTGGTATATGCTTGTTATTAGATTTTTGCATTATTTGGCACTTTCAGAACAATAAAAATTATAATAAATAATGAACATATTTGCCTTATCTAATATGAATTAGAATATCTATAGCCCTTCACCATTAAGCATTGGCTCCTGAGAAGTATCACTGCTACATTAAGGAAGTAGTTTTCTATTCTTACTTTATAAAGTGTTTTCAATTGAGTGTTCTTAATAATAAAAAATAAATAAAAAGGTATGAAGTTTTAGTTATGCAAAATGAGTGAGTTCTAGAGATCTGCTGTACAACTTTGTGCCTATAGATAAGCACTTTATTGTACACGTAGATCTCATGTAAAGTGATCTTGCCACAATAAATAAAAATAAAATTAATCGAACAAATATTGGGGGGATGTCTAGGTCTGCCTTCAGCTCAGGTGATGATCCCAGGGTCCTGGGATCAAGCCCCACATGGGGCTCCTTGCACAGTGGGGAGTCTGAAATAAATAAATTTTTTAGAAAGAGAGAGAGAACAAATACAGAATGAAAGGATAGACAAAGAAACCAATGGAACAAAAGACACAGACCCATACAAATATGAAAACTGCAGATGCAGACCAGTGAGATGAAATAGTATTTTTCAACAAACAAGACATACCTGAAGTTAGCTTCATACCGTACTTTAAAAATAATCAATTCTAGGTGGATTAAACACTTAAATGTAAAAGGAAGTATATAAAACAAAAGACAGTGTCAAATATCTTTTGATACTTCTGAATTTCAAAGGATTTCTTTGAAAAAATATAAAAGTATGTCATAAAGAAAAAATATATATACAATTACATTAAAATAGAATTTCCTGTTCATAAAAAAGAAAACATAAAGAAAATAAAAAGCTCACAGTTTCATGACTGGGGGAGTATATTGCAACATGTGTAACTGACAAATTATTTCTATCTAGAGTATGTAAGGGAAGCTTGCAAATAAAAAAGAGAAAAATAACCCAATAAAAAACAGTCAGGGGGCGCCTGGGTGGCTCAGTTAGTTAAGTGACTGCTTTCAGCTCAGTTCATGATCCTGGAGACCCTGGATCAAGTCCCACATCGGGATTCCTGCTTGGTGGGAAGCCTGCTTCTCCCTCTCCCAGTCCCTCTGCTTGTGTTCCCTCTCTAGCTCTGTTTCTCTCTGTCAAATAAATAAATAAAATCTTTAAAAAAAAAAAAAAACAGGAGACACTTTACAGAAGAAGAAATTCATTACGAAAAGAAAAGAAAGCCCAATGTCATGATACTCAAGTAAATGCTCATTGAAACCACTAGGCTGTTTTACTGCCAACAGATGGGTGAAAATGTAAAAATCTGATAACCTTGGATTATAGGAGCATGTGGGGCAACCAGAATGGTTGTATGGAGCTGCAGGAAATGTACATTGCAAGAACGGCTTTGGAAATAATTGACACTATTCAATAAAGATTATGGACAAAAGACCTTACAACCTATCAAGTCCACTCCTAGATAGCTAATCTGAAAGAATTTACATAATTGCACAGGATTGCATATGTTCATAGCAACAATTTTCATAATATCAAAACTAGATACAATCAGATACCAGTAAAGAGCAAGATGGATAAATTAATTGTGATGAAATCATGTTATAGAATACCATACAGGACGCCTAGGTGGCTCAGTCGTTAAGCGTCTGCCTTCACCTCAGGTTCATGATCCCAGGATCCTGGGATCAAGTCCCACGTTGGGTTCCCTGCTCGGCAGGGAGTCTGTTTCTCCCTTTGCTCCTCCCCACCCACTCGTGCACTCGCTTGTCCCACACTCTCTCTCATAAAAATGGATGAAAGGAACCCTTAAAAAAAAAAAAAGAATATCATAGATGGTGAAAACTGAATCAAAGGTATACAAAACACGGACGAATTTTTGAAACATGATGTTGGGTAAAAAAAACCTATATTGGGGCACCTGGTTGGCTCAGTTGGTTAAGCGACTGCCTTCGGCACAGGTCATGATCCCGGAGAACTGGGATCGAGTCCCACATCGGGCTCCCTGCTCCGCGGGAAGCCTGCTTCTCCCTCTCTCACTCCCCCTGCTTGTGTTCCCTCTCTGGCTGTGTTTCTCTCTGTCAAATAAATAAAATCTTTAAAAAAAAAAAAAACACCAAACCTACATTGCTACAGAATGCATGGAGTAGGATGGCCCTCCCAGGAAGTCAGAACTACGCCACACCCAGCAGCCTATCTTTGCAAGACCAACACACAAAGCTTAAAGTAAAGCAGGGGAGGGATAAGTTTAGAGGTGTGGCCACCCCTGATGGGGCGGGGGGGGGGGTGCAGGACGGACTAGAGGAGGTCAGTAGGGGGTTTGGTCTATGCCATCAATTGCCTGGTAGATACAAGCATGTTTACTCATACACACATTCAACAAATATTTCTCTGAAACCCTCTGTGCATCACAGAGATGGCAGTGAGCATAGACATTTTGTCCCTTGGAACTGACTTTCTGGTGCTTGGAGATAGGCGGAAATATAATTGATAAATAATATATGTTATATTGGGATAAATGCTAAAGGATTTTTAAAATGAAGCACAGAAGAAGTGTTGACTGCGGTAGGTGTTGAAATGGTATGCAGACTGACCTGGGACTGTCTCCCTGGGGAGGGGCGCTGAAGGAAATGGGGCACAGCCATGTGGGAAGGTGAGAGGCAGGCAGAAGTGGACAGCCAGCGGCCTGAGAGGGAGAGTCAGCAAAAGTCCGGTGGCAGCGAGCCCAGCGCGCAGGGGCTAGGAGGCAAGGTCAGAGGGCAGGATCATGGTGAACACTTTGGTTTTCCTGTGAGGGAGACGTGATCCTAAACGGAATTTTTGAGCAAAGGATGAACAAACACTTAATCGTGACTCTTTATACCATACTCACATCCTGTAAGTACTCTGTGACGATTCAATAGTAATTTTTCAGAAAGTGATTTAAAGCCCAAAGTGAGTCTTCTCTCGTTTCAATTAGTAAATATAGGTGGAGCGCAGTTATCAGTAGGAAAGGCTGCCATGGGGATTCGATGCTGCTTTCTAAATGGGGGCCAAGAGATGCGGTGCAGACTCAACTCACTACAAGCCCAGGCTTGGTCTCTGGCTGTGGTGGAGGGCTTGGCTGGAGGCGCGCATGCCCCAAGGCCCTGAAGAATTAGGACTTTGATTCTTAGAAGTTTCTGCCCTCTGATGTTCTACCCCAGTTTTGAGATAACAAGAGCTCATTAAAATCCCAGTGTAAGATTTTTACGGGCAGCTGGCGAGAGGAGCCCCACGGTATCGCGTAACTGACTCCCTCTATCGTACTCCCTCTATCCGTAAAGTCTGATGTTCCCGCAACTAGCCCTTTCCTCCACATGTCAGTGCCCGCAGTCACTCGCCAAGCCTCTGGATCACTCATTGCACAGAAAGTTCTCTGCACTTCTATTCATCTTGCTCTTATCGCACAACTCATGCTTCATCTGGTCACTGAATCATCTCTCCTAGTGACATATAATGGAGACTCAGTTGGCAGGCAACTGTGCGATGCGCAGTGAGTCCCCCAGCTCCGCTCCATAGGGAGCTTAGCAGCTGTAGACATCAAAAGTGTAACCTCGGATTCTCCTCCAGAGAGCTTTCCTGACTCCTTCTTCCTCAAGAGAGAATTTTCCAAATTAAATCTCAGATTTCTCTCTCCTAATTTCATCGGGTAACCCTGGAACTTAATCTTCCCTCAGGCTTTAGCCACAACGTCTTCTGTTAGCTCGCTTTTCCTGTTGCATTACTGTTGAGCAGTCCATCAGACAAGCACGTTTATTCTAACATTCGCTTTTCTGGAATAAGTGAATTATCTTGCTCGGTGTAGAAGTGTGTTTATTTTCTGCTTCTGAATTGGTTGTGGGTTAGGCAAGCTGTTCACGGGGAAAAAAAATATGTGGGCAGGTAATTTTTAGTATTTGTTTTGCAGACTCCCCTACCAGGCTCTATGGTAAGTAACAAAGCCTGTTCAACCATAAGCACATATATACGCAGAATTGTGGACTAAATAAATACATAAATACATAAATAAATAAATAATTTTTTGCATATTAAGAGAGTGGCTTATTTAAACATCGATCCAAATTTCAAGATAAACTTTATGTGTATGTTTATGAACTTCCCTCAGGTACTGTTGAAACAAGCTTTTAAAATGGTTAAAATTGGAAACATATCCTTCCAACCTTCTCTCTTTTTTCTTATTCTTTTTCTGTGGAACTCTAGGCAAAAAGAAGCATTTACCTATTAAATTTACACTCTAGCATGACATGTAGAATTGCCTAGAACTGCCTGGTGAGTCTAGAAAATGTGTCCTGTTTAATGAGATATTACAAATGGTTTTTTAAACATACAAAATTGATTTCCTGCTTCTCTATCTATATTCAAATAAAATTTCAATATATCATGGTTCTGAGTTTTCTAAATCCTATTTATTTAAAAATATCACTGTTAAACATCTCTGAGGATTTTTAGGTATAATCTACATATAGTAAAATGTACATATCTTAAGGATTTGGTTTGATGCATTTTTATGTATACCTTTACCCAAATCGAGATATAAAATGTTTCCTTCACCCCAGAGAGTTCCCTCCTGGCCCTTTCGTTCAGCCTTCCCCCACATAGAGGTAATCACTTCTGTGACTTTATTACCATGGCACAGTTTTCCTTGTTTTTTACCTTCTTATAATAGGAATCATACAATAAGAAGTGATTTTAAAGTTTTAAAAATTGAATTATTAAATAGAATTATCATTTGATCTAGCAATTCCACTTCTATATACCCAAAGAAATCGAAAGCCCTTAAATGGAGATTTATTAATCTATATTCATAGCAGCACTATTCAGATGAATGGATAAGCAAAATATGGCGTATACACACAATAGAATATGTGTTCATCCTTAAAAATGGACGAAATTCTAGCACGTGCTGCCACATGGATAAAACTCGAGGACGTCATACTGTGTAAAATAAGCCAGTTACCAAAGAACAAATATTGTATCAGTTCATTTATACAAGGTACCTAGAGTAATCAAGCTCATAAAGATGGAAAGTAGAATGGTGGTTGCCAGAGACTGCAGGAGGGGAAAGTGTGGAATTATTATTAGACAGACACAGAGTTTCAGCTTAGCAACATGAAACAAGTTCCATGGATGGATGGGAGTGATGGCTGCACTATGTGAATGTCACTTAATGTCATTTCATATCACTGAGCTGTGTATTTAAGAAGGGTTAAGATAATAAATAATATGTCGTGTGTATATTACCATGATTTTTAAGTTGAATTATTTCAGTTAGTCTTCCATTCTTTAAAGCTACACTCAACTTTTTTTTTTAAAGCAAGGGCTTTTTTTTTTTAAAGATTGTATTTATTTCTTTGATAGAAACACAGTGAGAGAAGGAACACAAGCAGGGGGAGTGAGAGAGGGAGAAGCAGGCTTCCTGCTGAGCAGGGAGCCCGATGCAGGGCTCGATCCCGGGACTCCGGGATCATGACCTGAACTGAAGGCAGACGCTTAACAACAGAGCCAGCCAGGGGCCCCCAACTTTTTTTTTTTTTTTGTCTTTCTATAGAAGCTGCTTTGGGGCATAATGACAGATAAATACAAAACCTGTGTTAAAAGAGATGTCATACGAAAAGCTTTTGTAAAGTGCTAAAATCATATGCTTTGAAATTACACCATAGGTAAAATTTGGGGTATGCCAAATATTTTTGCTTTGAGACCTGTATTCATAAAACAGTTTTAGAATTTTGAAAGAAAGTTCATCAGGCTGTGGGAAAGTGTCCAAAAGGGAACTGGGAATGAAGCACATTGGAAATGGTAAATATGTGGGCAAACAAAAAAGATGACCTTTTTACTCTTCAGTTTTTAAAATTTTATGACTTGATTTTAATAGTCTTATGAGCTATGTAATGATATATAGCTGTAATAGATAGGATGACTATAGTGGAAAGGATATAATGTCTAAATATAGTGTCTATATAAGGATATAGTGTATGTATGTGTATGTATATACACTGGGATATATATGTCCCTAGAACAACCACTAAAAGTATAACGTGCAGAAGTATAGTTTAAAAAAAAAAAAAACAGAGAAATTAGGGGTGCCTGGGAGGTTCTGTTGGTTTAGAGTCTGACTCTTGATTTTGGCTCAAGTCATGATCTCGGGGATCCTGGGATGGAGCCCCAGGTTGGGCTCTGCACTCCGTGGGCAGTCTGCTTGAGATTCTCCCTCTCCCTCTGTCCTCCACTCACAGGAACTCTCTCTTTGTCTCTCAAATAAATAAATCTTAAAAAGAAAGGAGAGAAATTACAATAAAATAGTAGTAATTACAATCAGTGAATTTACATAAACAGAAATTGACAGAGCAAAACCCTGTAGAGAGCCTGGGATATAACTTAAGCCAGAGGTACATGGCCATAGGAGCACAATGTCAGCAGCCGTGACGAAAACCACGGCATTGCCTGATGCTCAGCACGGAAGTCATGGAATATAGGGGATTTTCCAGGACTTGAGAATCAGAAGGGCGGTTATTTATTCTAGACAGATACAGATACAGGTAGATGGAAGAGCGAATATCATTTACTGGAGAAGAATGGGAAAAGCCTGGAACTGGGGCCAGGAGGCTGGCATCTCTTGATTTCTCTAATATCAGTAAAATGGAGAATGTTAGAGATTGTTTCTAAGAGTGTTTCCTCAAAAACAATATTTGTGATGAAGTTGGAGTATTTCTAAAATAATTATTTTGTTAGGCTTTTAAAAGTTGCCATCCAGCACTAACATTGTAAGATTCTGTTTTTTTATTTTACTTATGATATTCTCCTCTAACCATAGACTCCTAGATTATATCTTTCATTGAATATCTGTATGTTTCCATGTGAAATAACTTTCCATTGATATACAGTAATGATAGAGATTCCAAAGCCTTTTGATTTTTTGTAATGGACTTTTCATCATGGAAAAAAAATCCTCTTTCACCTCCCTTCAATATATTTAGTTGAGGGGCCCTCTAGTGGAAAAATCTGCATACAGCATGACAAGAGTTACTGCTTAGACATTTAATAACCTCTTCTGACTGCATTTTGTATATCAAAAAATAAAACATCTATGCCTATAATAAAATTCTCAAGATTCAAGTTGCCACCCAGATTAAACTTCTATTTTGGATTCAAATTTAAAATATAATGAGAGAGTACATATATTGGATTATAGCACTTAGATTTTCTTCTGTCCCAATTAGCTTTTATTGCCTTTAAATTAACAATGTGCATGAGAATGTATAAAGTACAGAAAACATTTTATGTCCTAAAATGTATTAAAAGAGGAGGCACTTGGGTCCTGAATGATTTCCCTCTGTCCTAGAGCTCCTGCATTTTTTCAGGTGAAGTTGAGTACATCTGCCTGGACCACAGAGAAAGCACAGGCCCACATGTTCTGCTCTCCAGAAATTGTTCTAAAACAATTATATCAGCGTGACAAAAGTCATGGCTAATGAAAATTTAGAATGCTTTCATATCTTCCCTAAGTGGGCCCAAATCCCACTGTTTCTCTTTAGATGTTATTGTCATGTTCTCTTGGCAAATCAAGATGCCAGAGACCCATTAGATACATATTTTATTGCTGACCCATTCCAAAACATTCTGAAGCAGTTTACTCTCCCAGAGTGGGCACTTCTCTCCTGACATTCGCGTCACTGGAGACTCCTGGGCTCCTACTCCCCTGGGAAGGCTGTAGAGAGGGTAGATGAGGCCATAAGGCAAATTGCATTCTGTCTATCCTGCAACCCTTGGTAGGATGGGCAACACATTTAAGAGAGAACTTCAGATAGTTACACATTAGCCTGAGAGAGCAGTTCCAAGCATTTTTGGTCCTAAACCACATGATTAGAAATTCCGTGTGGAAAGGTTAGGGGTAAGCATGATTTTCTCTTTTTATTGATACAACCTTGGATTTGGCAGATCATGTTCCACGTATAAGTTTTACCTGAGACTCAAAGGTCAGTCATCAGGTGCTTTTGCGACCTCATTCAGGAGGTTCTGTTTCAAGAAGGTGACAGAGGAAACTCCTGAACTCACTTCCCCTCATGGACACAGCAAATTTACAGTTACATATGGAGCAATTCCCTCTGAAAGATATCCAAAAACTCACTGAGCAACATCTACACATTGGGGGAATGAGAAAAAACCCACATGGAGATTATTTGGGCACACCCTCAATGATTGTGAGCCACTAAGAACAAAGAAGCAATCTGGATAAGCACAAAAGTTTGCGGGACAACCAAGAGCTAAGGCCCAGCTGAACAAGAAAGCTCATCTCCGGGCACCTGGGTGGCTTTGGTTCAGGTCATGATTCCGGAGTCCTGGGACTGAGCCCCCGACTGGGCTCCCTACGCAGTAGAAAGCCTGTTTCTTCCCTTCTCCCTCCCCTTGCTTTTGTGTTCCCTCTCTTGCTGTGTTTCTCCCTGTCAGATAAGAAAGACAAAGAGCAAAAGAAAGAAAGAAAGAAAGAAAGAAAGAAAGAAAGAAAGAAAGAAAGAGAAAGAAAGAAAGAAAGAAAGAAAGAAAGAAAGAAAGAAAGAAAGAAAGAAAGAAAGAAAGAAAGAAAGAAAGAAAGAATTCTGGTCAAGACCAGGAGGGGATGGGGCACCTGGGTGGCTCAGTCATTAAGCATCTGCCTTTGGCTCAAGTCATGATCCCAGGGTCCAGGGATTGAGCCCCACTTTGGTCTCTCTGCTCGGTGGGGAGCCTGCTTCTCCCTCTCTCACTCCCTCTGCTTGTGTTCCCTCTATCACTGTCTCTCTCTGCTAAATAAATAAATAAGTAAAATCTTAAAACTAACAGGGGCACCTGAGTGGCTCAGTTGGTTAAGCGACTGTCTTCGGCTCAGGTCATGATCCTGGAGACCTGGGATCGAGCCCCACATTGGGCTCTCTGCTCTGCGGGAAGCCTGCTTCTCCCTCTCTCACTCCCCCTGCTTGTGTTCCCTCTCTCGCTGTGTTTCTCTCTGTCAAATAAATAAATAAAATCTTTAAAAACAAACAAACAAAAGACCAGGAGAGGTAACTGTTTTGTCTAAAGCACAGAAACAAACACGGAGAATCAAGGAAATTAAAAACAAAAAACAGATGAGTCTGTTTCAAACAAAAGAACAAGATACAATTCCAGAAATACACTGTCATGAAATAGAGATAAGTGATTTACCTGCCAGAGAGACCTCATTCACATCCGTGTTCATTCCGTTGGCCATTCCCAATCTCCCAGATTCATGCTGCAAAGTATGTGGAGTTAACCTTGCATAGCTCAAAGCTGCATAACTAAGGACAGCCAGGTTCAACGGCAACCACTCATTGAGGCAGGCCCGCCGGCAGGTCGTGCCCAATTATCAACAGTAATCACAAGAGGAGGCCAGACTCTGCAGGTCATATTTGCTGGATAATCAGTTAAACCTCAGGTGGGCTGCACCTCAGGGCTGGGGATGGAGTCGTTACCTTGACGATGCTCAATGTCAACTTTGTAGATTCCGATCACATGGGTGTGAGCTAGTTCCACAACCCCAAAGAGATGAGCATCTCAGGAAACACCAACACCATCCTGTAACTTCCTCTCTGTGTGGCTTTCAGCAATACTTAAGGAAATCTGGTTGTGTTCACAGTGACTGAAAGGAGAGATGGGGTCTCTCTCCTCCCATACACAGACCCATTGCAAAGCTGGTGCTTATGTGCACTTTCGATTTCTGAAAGGCAGTGAGTCTGCACTTTTACACCTTGGTATTAACATGATGTCTAAATATTTGTTTAAGGCTGGCTCTGAGTATGAGCCTGAGAGAGTAGAAAGACTCCATTGATTCTATATTCGTCCATGCAGATTCCAACATCTCCTAATGGCTAAGACTTGAGACTTGACCCTAGTTTCCAGAAGTGATCAGCAATTATTATTATTATTATTATTATTATGGTTAGCAGTTTATGAATTTCATCTTCTCCCTTTTAATATATATCAGGTATGGGAATAGCTAAATTAGCGCGGTCCAGATCAGCATTTCTCAAACTTGATCAGGCACACAAAATCTCCTGCAGATCTGGTTGCATTACAGTTTCTCCTTCAGGACGGACAGGGGCCTTTTGCATTCCTAACCAGTTAGCTCCCAGGTGATGCTGATGTTGCTGGTCCATGGACCACATTGTGAATAGCAGGAATCTAGAGTTCTTCCAAATGGAGGAAAATAAATACCTTGTGTAAAAAGAATTCTCTCCTCCCCTCTGCAGGCAGAGTCTGGGACCATAAAACCATGATGCGTACAGAGATTTCCCTGAGAACATGTTATGTTTTGCCAAACTTGCTCAATATATGATTTATCTAGTTCTTATTTTTTCAATGCAATAGAACTTCAAATATTATTCCAAAGACTTTGAGCACTCTGTGAGGATTCTACTAGGGCAAGGGAAGATAAGAAAACTATTGGGGATCAGGTTTGTTATAAGCATGGAATTAACCCAGATTATCCATCATGAGTTAGATTTACCTAAAGGAATCTATTTTCCTAAAGTTTTCATGACTTTTCTTATGACCTAACTATTCAAAACAACTTTTGGGAACTAAAAAGTGAATCATAAGGCACAGATTATCCTTCATAACTATAATATGCCTCTCACTGTGATTCAGTTCTAACCAATAGTGATCTATCCCATTGCTAAATCCTGATCAGGATACTAACTAGAAAAAAAAATTGTCATTAATGTATAATCAAGTCTGGTTTCATAAGAGAAGTAATGGCATGTGAACACTTAAAAGTGATTATTTTAGTAGCATTCTCAACCCAAATAGTTTTGCAGGATATTTTTGCCCTTCCTGCAATATTTAATCGAGAAAAGTATTTGTCATGGCATGGCAGTGACTAAGGAATGATATCACCCATAAAAAAATTGGATATTATTTCCAGTAATTCTTATGACTCATACAATTTTCTCATACATTTAAGAAATACTTTACATAACTGCTTATCCAGGAAAGGATATTTTAGAGAAATTGTAATTTAATTTAACTTTAAACTATATTTAATTTAACTTCAATTATCCAAATGACTGTCTCACCTGAATTATTTTCATCTATGTGTTTAGTACTCTCTGGACAATGTTATAGTCATCACATAAATGAAAAAAGTAATTGGCTTAATTATCTGGTGTTGTGTTGAGTGTGATTTTCCTTCTGTACTGTTAATTATTTGTGCATTATTTCTTATAATCAAGTTTTAAAGTATGTATATACTTAATCTCAGATTTGATGATATGTGTCATTCACAATTAAAAATATCAAATTGTGTGTTAAGTATATGATATTAATCAGAGGTGAGATCTGGCTTAGAGGAAGAAAAGGTATTGAGTTAATGAGAAGAAATAAAATAGATAGTAACTTCTGCAAAGCCTTATAGAAATACAAATAAAGCAGGAAAAGTTCATCAGGATGATGATGATGATAATAATAATAATAATAATATCTACTAAGGACCTACTATGCTTTCTATATGCTTTACCTGTCTTATCTCATTTATTCCTCATAGGAACCCAATGAGGTAGGTCCTAGAACATTCCTGTTTTACAGATGAAGAAACTAACATACAAAGACATAGGCGTCAAGCCTAAGATCACATCAACATGGCAAAGGAGAATCAAGGTTACAGATGGAATTAACATTGCTAATCAGATGACTTTAAATTAGGGAGATTATTCAGGTTGTCCCAATGTAATCACTGGAGTCCTTAAAAGTGGGAAAGGAAGGTAGAAGAGGAAGAACCAGAAAGATGACGTCACGAGAGGGACTTGGCCACACATGGCCAACTTTGAAGATGAAAGGAGGCCACACACCAAGGAATGCCCTAGAAGCTGGAAGAGATAAGGAAATAGATTCTTTCTTAGAATCTCCATAAGGAACACAGCCCTCCTGACATCTTGATCTTAATCCTGCAGGACACTTTGGAATTTCAGAACTGCAAGATAGTAAATTTGTGTTTTGTTAAGCAACTGAATTTGTGGCAACAGCAACATTAAACTAATACAAACCCTTTAGACTTTAGTTCTGCAGTAAGTGACCAGCTTAATGTGGGATGGGCAAGCACAAAGCAGATTGCTACCTTTCTAGCCACCCAACCCACATCTGACATTGTTCATTCATTTCAGTTCTCTTTCCATTGACCTTAAATGAAACCCCAGAATCCTCCTCTCTCCAGGGCTCCAGATGGTTACTACCAGTTGATTATAGCAGACATAAATTAAAAGCCTATTGCTATCCTTGGATTAATACCTGTTGCAACTATGAGCTCTAAACCAGGTTACATTGTCATAGTAATGGATATAAGTTATATGCATCTCTCTCAATTTCCAAAAATGTCTAGAGTAAATGCTAATAATGTTCGTGAATACACAAATGTACAATGTGTGTGGAGCCAATGACAGAAAGTTGATTAATTCATTAATTGAATAAGTACTTCCAAAGTGTTAACCTTGTACTAGGCCCTAGAATAAATATTGGGGAGCTGTATTTGGATCCTTATGCTTTGATGGAGTTTTCTCTCTAGTTTAATGTTTCTCAAAGTATGATCCATCAGATAGAGCACAGATGGTGAGTCAATCAGCTAACAGTGCATAACAAAGCATCCCCAAACTCAGTGACTTAAAACAAAAGGTCTTTTTGATTGTTCCGTGGGTCAGCTGGACAGTTCTGCTGATCTGGACCAGGTTTTCCTTTGCTTGGTCTTACACATGTGTCTGCAGTCAGTCGGCAGGTCAGCAGAGTGCTGGACATCTGCTTTGGATGTCCCTCACATGATCTCTCATCCCTCTGCAGGCTAGCCTGGCCTATTGATCTGAGATTCCCAAGGGTTCAAGGCAATGAATGAAAGCAAGAAAGGCCTCATGAGGCCTACACTCAGGGCTAAAAAAGTGCAATGTATACCACTTCTATTGGCCAAGGCAAGTCACCAGACCAGCCTAAATTCAAAGCTGCATAGACTTTACCTCTGGATGGAAAGAGGTAAAAAGTCATATTTCAAGGGTCCTGGACAGAAGGAAGTATGGGACATTGGGACCATTTCTGTCATCTATCTAGGTGATTTGTCAGTTTCAGTATAGAATGTGATAAAACAATTTGTTCATCTATCTTTGATAAATCTGAAGTGTAAAATCTATAAGAGGGCTGCAGAAATTCTTTTTTCCTTTTATTTTTTTCAAGATTTTATTTATTTAAGGGGCACTTGGGTGGCTCAGTTGGTTAAGCAGTTGATTTCAGCTCAGATCATGATCCTGGGGTCCTGGGATTGAGCCCTGCACCAGGTTCCCTGCTGAGCAAGGAGCTCCCTCTCCCTCTGCCTGCAGCTTGTACTCTCTCTTGCTGTCAAATAAATAAATAAAATCTTTTAAAAAGAAATATTTTACTTATTTAAGAGAGAGTGCAAATGAGTGTGGACAGGGAAGGGACAGAGGGAGAGAGAGAAATCTCAAGCCAAGTCCACACTGAACATGGAGCCCAGTCCAGCACTCGATCTCATGACCCTGAGATCATGAAATGAGCAGAAATCAAGAGTCAGACACTTAATCAACAGAGACACCCAGGTGCCCTTCCTTTCCCTTATTAAGAACTGTGGCCAAATGAGGTACAGATGACACCTTTGTTTTGCCTCAGCACCATTTCATGACCAGAGAACAAGTTTTGTAGGTTAATGTGTTCTCATATCATTTATGTTAAACTTGCCTTTTATGTCATTCCTAGTCTCAGTTATAGTTGCATGTTCACACACACACCAAAAAAAGAATCAACAGCTCACAAGTGGTTCATTGAAGTGAAAAGACAATGATGAATATCGTAACACAAATACCATAGTTCAAACTAAACTCATAAAGTTAAGTAGACAATACTCCAGTGAGAATCTCATGAATGAATCTTGAGCTCTTGGAACAAATGTGACAATGTGGTGGTGCCATTAGGGTTTACAATGATGATCAAAACATCTAATACATGGATTGTACTAGATCAGCATTCATTTGTCATGTATACCCTGACCTCCAGTCTGTAGAGGGATTAGCATGAATATTTTAGCAGAATCGATAGTGTTTCTGTTTTCATATTTTCAAATAATACATTGGTATGCTCAAGTAAATTGCTTTTCTCCCCAGAACAAGTAAAAATTAATGCTTTCCAGGATGAAATCAATTAATTTTGCCACAAAAGGCAGAAACCAACTCCAGACTATTTAGGCATTATTTAAAATTGCATTTTTCATAGCAAAACCTGTTTCAAATGACACAATTACAGAGGAGTCTTTAAAACCAATCAGCAGCCACAAGAATAATGATACATATAATTTTTGGAAAGAAAACAGAATGATCTACCAGCCAAATTCCCTTATCAGATAACATTGTTGGATGTTATGCAGTATCAACAACAAATTATGTGAAATTATTATTCTGAGCATGCTGGAGAAATGTTTCACAGTGCAGACAGCCTCCCTTATGTGAAAAGTAGGAATTGGTTCTTGAAATGCATGGCACAAGGAAGAGTGCTTCACACATTTTTATGCCTAGTTTATCATTGAGTTTCCACATAGAAGTTATTTTGTGAGTTGTAACACAGACCAAAAAAAGATTCACTGGGGTAAGGAAGGACAGAACACCCAGGGCTTATAGCAGAGAAGGGTGTTGTTCTTAAGCTGTCAAAGGTAGCACCTCTACTCCCAGCCCCACTTGGTTTACATGCAGTCTTCACCTTCTCAGTTAATCTCACTCCAGCTTTCCAGTTGCTCAAGTCAAAATTTTGGAGTCATTCTTAATTCAACTCCTTTTCCCATACTCCCATCCAAATCCTATCAGTTCTACCTTCTAAATATATCTTGAATCTGGGCAAGTCTTACTATTTCAATTGCTGATATGAGATGGTTCTGGGTCTTATTCATCCCCAGGACCTACGACAGTAACTAGAAAGCATGCATCTATTTAGGGGGTATGCAGACAATAACTGCTTAACTGCCAAAAGATGCGTGAGTGAATTACCAGAATCAAAGTGTGGGGAGTATGTTAATTGACAGAATCCTCTGGTTCACAGCCCTGTTTCATAAGATTTAGTTCAGCAAATAGTTTCTGAGCACTTACTGTGGGCCCAGAATGTAATTTTTTGATGTTATTGAAGTATAATTTACATAAAAGAAAATGCAGCCATTCCGAGCACAGTTCAAATAGATGTTTCAGTACCAATTGTTGAAAAGACTCTCTTTGCCTTATTGTATTTCCTTTGTTCCTTTATCAAAGATCAGTTGACTATATTTTTGCAGGTCTATTTCTGGGCTCTCTATTCTGTTCCATTGGCCTATTCATATATCCTTTTGCCAAGATAACATTGTCTTGATTACTATAGCTTTGTAGTTAAGTCTTAAAGTAGAGCAGTGTCTGTACTCCATCCTCATTTTTCTTCTTCAATATTGTATTGGCTATTCTGCATCTTTTGCCTCTCCCTATCTACTTCAGAATTGGTTTGTCAATAGCCACATATTTCTGGAATTTTGATTGGGATTACATTGAATTAATAGATCACATTAGGAAAAGGAAAAAATACTGAGTTGCCTTATCCATGAACATGGACTAGCTCCCTATTTATTTATTTAGTTCTTTTTGGCTATAATCCATTAGATTTTTGCAGTTTTAGGATGCCTGGGTGGCTCAGTTGTTAAGCAGCTGCTTTTGGCTCAGGTCATGATCGCAGAGTCCTGGGATGGAGCCCTGCATTGGGATCCCTGTTCAGGGGGGGAGCCTGCTTCTCCCTCTCTCATTCCCACTGCTTGCATTCCCTTTCTAGCTGTGTTTCTCCCTGTCAAATAAATAAATAAAAGCTTGGGGGGAAAAAGGACTTTTGTAGTTTTCCTCAAATAGATGTCTTTTGAAAAGCAGGTTTTTACTGTGACACTTAGGTGGCTGTCGGGGACGGTGTGTGATCCACCCCTCCGCCATGTCCAAGCCACCAGAAACTTTGGTGAAGGTACCTGTGAATGTGAATGCAAATCCCTCCGGGCTTTCCCCACCTAGAATCCGGAAAGCCACGTACCCTGTGGGCGGGGGCAATATATCCTTTGTGTGCTTATCCAAGACATATTGTTCCATCTAATCCTCCTCCTGGTAATCATGTCTCTGTATCTCTTATCTGTATTCCTTGATCCCTCTGCCTCAATGGTCTCAGCTTCTGTGAATTTAAGCAGCAATCACTCTGTACCCTGCAGTAACAATACTAATCCTGTCTCTAGGGTGGGTACAAAAGCAGTTAAAGATTTAACTGCACCACCCAACTTCCTCACATTTGGAATAATAAAAGACTGGGACCCTTGACAGTCAAGAGATACAAAGCCAGAGCCAGAGGCAAAGGAGAGCAAGAGAGACAGAAGCATAGAGCAAGAGAGACAGAAGCAGAGAGACAGAGAGACAGAAGCAGAGCCAGAGAGCCAGAGCCAGAGCCAGAGAGCCAGAGCCAGAGCCAGAGCCTGAGCCTGCTTCATAGGTCTCTCCTGACTGACCTCGGGTCTGTCAGCTTGCATCAGATCTCCGTGTCCATGTCATTATTTCACCTGCCAGACATCCCGTGGTTCAGGGCCCACATCTCTGCTGAGGCTGGTCCCCGGCAGGTGGCTCAGTCCCTGTTGTGTCTGCCTTTGGCTCAGGTCATGATAACAGGGTCCTGGGATTGAGCCTCATATCTGGCTCCTTGCTCAGCAGAGAGCCAGCTTTCCCTCTCCCACTCCCCCTGTTTGTGTTCCTGCTCTTTCTATCTTTCTCTGTCGAATAAATAAACAACATCTTAAGAAGAAGAAGAATAAGAGCAGCAGCATTTTTCATTCTAATAAGGTCCAATTTCTCTATTTTTTAATAAACATTTCTTGAGCAAGACACCTTTACCCACATCATAATAGTAATTATTTTTTTCCTATGCCTTCTATCAAAGGGTTTTAATTTTAGCTTTTGCATTTAGATCAGGCTCTCAGCACTCTATTTGTATACTGTTGTTGCTTTTTGTTTGTTTTATTTTGATTTGTTTTGTTTGGTTTTTTTTTGTTATCTCTACAACTGACATAGGGCTTGAACACATGACCCTAAGATCAAGAGTTGCATGTTCCACTGACTGAGCCACCCAGGTACCGCTCTCAGCACTTTAAATAAGCCATTTCACTACAGGGCTTGCTTGTTTCAGTTGATGTCTATAGTCATCCCACCTTTGTTTTCTCTATATATGATGTGTCTTTTTCCCCCCTCTGCCTTTAAGACTTTTTTTTATCATTGGGTTTCAGTTACTAGTAGTAAATTTACTACAATGTAGTAAATTTTTTATTATAATGTGCCTCTGTGCATTTTTCATTGATTTATAATTTTTGAGATAGAGCGTCTTACACATGAGGGTTCATATTTTAAAATCAATATTAGAAAATTTCAGCCATTATTTCTTCAAATATTTTACTTAACATCTGTTCCAGGAATCCAATTATTTGTACATTCTAATGCTTGTTATTTTACCACAGATCACTGAAGCTCTTCCTCTCTCTTTATGTCAGCTAGGATAGTTCCTATTGCCATGTCTTCAGTTTACTGATCTTTACTTTGAAAGTGTATAATCAGATATTAAGTTTATGCCTTATAATTTCTATTCCTCAACTTATTGTGTCCATGCTTTTCTTTGAATCTTAAATATATTTATTTTAACTATACTAGCTATTTTCAAGTTCTTGTCTGCTAATTTTATCATCTCTATCAGTTCTGGAGCTCTTTGTATTAACTGATGAGTCATATTTTTCTGCTTCTTCGCATGCTAATAATTTGAGATTAGATGCCATTTTATTTTATTGAGTTCATTGTTGTCTTCTATTAAAGAGAATTGTAGAAGTTTATTTATTTATTTCTTTTTAGTTAATGGGGCTTGTAGTTCACTTACTTGCAGATCAGTTTGATCTGAGTTTGTTCTTATGCTTTGTTAAACTAGGTTGGGATTGCTTTCATTCTTGGGCTAGGTTAGCCCTTCTCCTAAGGCATGGCCTTTAGGGGATATCTGCTGAATGCCTTGAATGTTCAATGAAATCTCTTACTCCCTTGGCTGAGCATCTCCCAGTTGTATGTGAACTCCAGGAGTTGTTTAGATGATAAATTCTCCCAATAGCTGGTTGTTCCCCAATAGTTGTTATTTGATCAGCCTCATGGAATTTTACTCTTTACATTCACAGCTTAGCTTTCATCCTAAGACTCAGGTGGACCCCATACCAATTTCTGAAACTCTTTCTCTTTGTAGCTTCCTCCTCTCCAGTACTCTGCTCTGTAAGTTCTGTTTTAGCCACCCTGAACCCTGATCTCTATTTCCTCAGCTCAGTGAGTCTCCCTTGTTCTCCCTGGGATCGCTTTCCCTTTGTCAGGGTCCAGGAAATGCCACTGGACCTATATCTGGAATGACTAGAAGTCTCACCTCATTTGTTTTTCTTTTTTTCTCTTATTGCCATTTTTACTATTGATTTCCCAATCTATGAAAATCATCGATTCATATGGTTTGTCTGGTCTTTCAATTATTTATGAAAAAAGGTAGATCAGATGCCAGTTGCTCCATCATGGCTAGAAATTAGAAGTCCCTCAGCTTATAATTTTTGAAATGGACTTTGCTATTTGTCTTACAAGGTTGGTTATGAAATACACATGTGTATTTGCCTCTGGTTTTGCCAACCTCTCTGTGAGGATTCTCAAAATATTTCCAATAGTCAGTTTCATCATCAAAATACCTTAGGCATAGAACAAAAAGGGTTTTTTGTTGTTTTGGGGGGGTTGTTTGTTTGTTTGGTACAAACTGTTAATTAATTTTTCTTTTGCTTTTTTCTTTTGCTTTTGCTTGCTCTCTTTTTCCCTGTCTTTCTCCCCGTTTCACCACAGCTCCTAGTATCCAAGCTATGATCTCTGGGTCTGCTGAATTTTGTGTTTCTATTTGCTCTCTTTCTGTTCAGTGACATCTGTAAAATCACACTATTCTATTCTAAGTGCCCTATAATTGGATTCCATTCAAAGTTCTTGAGAGTTTATATCATGAAAGGAGTTTAGAGTAGCTGGAAAATGGGCCAAAGGTGTTTGCAACAAGGTTATAAACCTCAGAGAAGCTAACCAGATCTTTAAAGGCTTATTTGTGAGGTAAAGAGTAAATATGATCTAGAATCAAGTTATCCAATATGATAGGTACTAGCCACATATGACCACTTATCACTTGAAATGTGGTTACTGGCACATGTTGAAATGATAATATTTGGCGTATTATAGATTAAACAAATTATTAAAATATATTTCGTCTTTAAAAAAAAACTTTTTGAAGTGTAGCTTACAATATATTCCTACTGGGCAGCACTGACCTAGAAAGCACAGAGCAGGGGAAGGGGAGTAGGGTTTTATGAAGGGCAATAGCATGGCCAGTCTACATTTGAAACTTGACTATGAAGCAGTGTATAGAAGAGAGACAGACAATGGGACAGTCTGAAGGCAAAGAAAACAATTAGAAGACTACTGTAATGACCCATAAAAGAACTGAATATCATATTCAATGTTACAAAAGTTGTATTTGTATTTTCTAAAGCTGCCACTTGCTGCATTAGTAGTATGGAAGCAAAGTACAAATAAAATAGGTTTTCAAAAACATATGTGTGTGGCTTTGTTTTGGAAAGCAAATACCCAGTCTTACACACAGTGTGTATATATACAAACACATATTAACATCTCCATCTGTATCCATTCCCAAGCACTTTTTGGATCAGCTCTAGACTAATACAGCCTGGGAGAATTTGTCCTTCTGTGGTTTCACACAAATAAGTAATCTGGAGCTGGTAGAAATAATGTGTCCCTCCAGGCTTAGGTCTGCTAATTACCCACCATGTGACCCCTTGCTTAACTCTCTTGAGTCTCACTATTTTCATAAGAAAAATAGCTAAAGCTTCCATAGGTTCTGTGGGAGATTAAAGGGAAAAAACTTTAAAAGTATGCAAAACTAAATAATTAATGCTATGAAATTGTAGGTATGCTTGCTCTTCTATGCCACAAAGTAAATCATTGTCATGCATACCAGAGGAGGGCTGACTATAATTTCACTCCCTTGAGTCTATGTGAACTAAGTCCCTTCACACTTGGCAAGATGCTTGCTCTGGATGGTGTGAGACATTCTTCTTCTTCCTGTTAGGTATCCTCAGGCAAGCACGTTCTCTCTCCCATTGATGGCCCTGGCATTAAGCTGAACTGGATAAAGAAGGATAGGACAGGCTCTCTGAAGGTTAAGTAAATGAGACCCCATTTGACTAACATGCTGGCTATCTGGCCGCACAGATGTCCCAGGGCTTTTCTTTCCCTCAGCACAGTTGGATATCACAAGGTTTTCAGACTCAGAGCCTAAGCGTATGTCAATATTTAACTCCTCAGCAAACATCGTTTCGGGATTAGAAACTTCCAAGTTTGACATTTTTATTTTTAAATGTCCAAGGTTTTAGAATGAAAGTTGAGTCAATGTTTGGTAATGCTCTGTTGAATTCAGGAGATGTAAGATTATTTTTCTATGAGAGTCCACTTTCAAGGCCATGGGATACCTGGGGGAGGAATGTCAAATCTCTATCATCCTTTACAGGGCCCACCCCATAGCCCACAGTCCTGGGACATAAGGAGTAACAAAGGCTGAAGGAAAGCAGAGTTTGGGTAATAGCTCCAACCCTCTCAATCTGCAGTACTTGAGAATTTCCTATGTATTCAGCAACACTGTAACCCCAACTACACTTAAGTTGTGGCTTGGAGTCAAGGCAACATTGAGTGAATTTTCACTAAGCTTTGGGGTATTACGTGGCTTCAGATTGCTTGTAAAACAATGGTCACCATCAAGGACTAAATTGAAAAATGCTCATCAGAATTAAATTCTACAAGAACAGAGTGAATAAGTTAATAATTACTTTTTATAATTTAAGACTAGCCAGAAAGGGGATTTTTAAAACCAAAAATTAGGTGAAAAAAAATCTGTCAATGTATTAATATTATGCATGTATACCATCCAAATTTCATGGTAAAAGATACAGCTAAGGATTCAATGTTTGCTACCTGAACTGTTCTTGAAAGTAGGAGAAATCATTGTACAACAAAATAATCTCTATTGTTAACTTAATGCTAGTTGTTATAACCCTGAAATATCAGTGGCTTAAAACAATAGGAACTTATTTCTTGCTCATGTAAATTTCAAAATGGATATTTGTGGTTCATGGTAGCTTTCTTCTAAGCAGGAAAACCAAACTCCTTCTATCTTGTGGCTCATCAGCTTCCACACATGGCCTTCAAGACCACTGTATTTGTCTACTTCAAGCTAGGGAAACCACATGGAGAATCATGTGTGGGTTTATGTGAACAGGACTGAAACTGGTGCGCATCTGTGCACTTGTATCTCATCACCCAGAAGTTGATTATGTGGCCCATCTTCAGCAAAGGAGATCAGGTAATAGAGTCTAGTGCTCTTCTCTGTAGGAAGAGGCCAGGAATCTCTGTCACATACTCTAGATGTTCCTAGATCACGTTAGTGATCTCAGGGAAGCAAAATGGCTCATAAAATTTTACAACCCGGCTCAAGAGTTCAGTCAGATTGCATTTAAGGGAAAAATTGACATGATAGACTGCTGATTATATACAATTCCCTTCTTAGTTTGTATAATGGTTTGGGAAATTAAATCTTCCCCAAACATTCTAAAATTTCAATCTATTTCAGTTTATAAAATAATTCCCCCATGAACTCTATCTAGTCTCACTTTCAGAATTTGATGACTGTTATTGCTAAATCTCTAGCCTATACTGAATAAAGGTGACCCAAATTATCGATCACATTTTGTACTATCTAAAATTTTCCACCTGAAAATTTGGTGTGAATTATTTGGTAATTCACCAAGAATGTAGTTTTACTTCATAGTAAAATCGAGAGTTTGGTTCATTCTTTTTTTTTTTTTAGTTTTCTTGCTTGTTCTGAGTAAAAACAAGTTCAGAAAGTTATAATTTACTGAGAGACTGTGTAGACATTTGTTCTGGATCAGTAATTATGCAAACTAAATTCCTTTTCATATCCGTTTCCTCACTTGTTCACTCATCCCACAGACATGTGTTGAGAGCCTACTATGTACCAGGTGGGCTCCATGCTGAGGAGGGACAACAAGACCCAGAGAATCCCACCCTTCTCAAAGTTTGTGGTCCACAACTGATTGTGATGGGTGTCAAATGAAGGAAGTTCAAAAGAGAGGTGTGCTCAGAGAAGAGAAGAAAATCAGGGCTGGAGAAGAGTCCCTAAGGAAGAGATGAAATACTGAGACAAGAAGGATTCGGTAGGGATTTGGCTTGACTCCGATCCATGGAATCCCTTCCTGGTGTCTTCTGTCTTGATTTTAATATCTCCTTGCCCAACTTTTTTGAACTTTCCTTACATACAAATAATTTCATTGCTTTTTTTTTCTATACCTATAAACTTTGTCAGGGAACTGAATTATTCTTAGACCATTTTTGACCTGCAAATGTGGCACTTTCATAGGATTCAACTTATATCTGTGATGGTATCAGGATGAATGGCTCCAATCTCTTAAAATTATGGTATCCCACTACAGTGTTTTTAAATTTTATTTTAAGCAGTCTATCACCAACTGAAAACATTTCAGCTCTTCTTTATCAAATGCTTCTCTTCCAGATTATTTTTCCTGGACCATTTTTTTTTTCCAGGTTGTATTTTATTTTTCTCTCTTATTCCTAATTTTATCTGATAGTGAGGTCACCAATTCCACCTCTTTGCTCTTGGAAGTACCCCCAACTCCTTTTGCCAGTTCATTTATTGTTTTCTTTATGTTATTGTTAAGAAATAAACCAGTTCTATAGACTATCAAAATAAAATATCAACAACTTTCCTAAAAGGAATAAACCCTCTTGAAGAATGGCTTCTAATTTCATGCTTTTGAGGGTAAGGCAAGGTTATACAAAAACTGCTGAAGTTGGTAAGCTTTTAGTATTTGTTTTTAAGACTGCTGTTATCAAATCTGTGAAAACAATTTAGTTTCACCTATATCCACGCAGCAGCACAGAGAATTATAAACTAAAAAATGGGGCTGGGCAGACTAGAATCCTTCATTACAATGAAATTATTGTGATCCTGAGCATTATGTCATCTCATTGGAAGAGAACAGTCTGTATGAACCTTTTTCTCGTCTTCCCACAAGTACTGTGGGAAACTTGACCTACTCTATCAATCTTGGTTTATTTATGATTAAAATTAGAAATGCACACTTGGGACGTCCTCTCTTTTCATGCCACTTTTCCACGGAACTTCTCAAAGAGATAAGATTTTCTTATAAAAAGACCTGTAAGGCACTATCTGGTTGTGTGTGGAACCTGCTGGAACCGCCACGGTAAGTCAGGAACATGTTTCCCAAGCCTCATTTCCTAGAATTTACCAATTTCCCCCCAGAAGTCTAACTGAACTTGAATTATGCCAATGTTTTAAAAACTTATTTAGTCAGACTCAATGATATTTTTTACTTTATTTAGATGCTGCTAATCTGGATACTATCACTGCTGCTGGGAGCAGTAGTAGGTAAGAAAAGATATTTATGTAGTGCTGGAAGAGATTTCCTGCTTTGTATTTTCCAGAAACTTTATGGTGCCTGAATTCAAGCCACTATAGCATAAGGAGTAGAACAAAAAAAGATGCATGCTTGAGAGTACAAGACACTTAGAGTAAGATTGCTAGATAAAATCCAAGTTACTTGGTTAAATTTGAACTTCAGATAAACAAGTACTTCAGATAATCAACAAATATGTGACACAAAGTTATACTAAAAATTATTCATTGCGTATCTGAAACTCACATTTAATTTTCATTTGCTAATCTAGCTACCCTGGCTTGGAATCAAGTGTGGGAGCTGAACCCTATTTCCATCCGCTACAGGTGTATTACCCTGAGCGAAATTCTTAACCTCTCTGTGTTCCACTATCCTCATCTGTGAAATCGGTGTATAATATCACCCCTAACATTGGATAATTGTGAGACTTATATAAGACAAGTCCTGTAAATCATCTTGCTTGGCCCCTGGCACATAGCAACCTCTTGAGAATGTCACCTCTACAACAGCTACTACTCCTACTATTAACTAGACTTTATCCTCCTAGACATTCCTTCCATTATGTTGTTCTTTTATGGGTTAACATTCAAGCATAGAGTTGTGTCAAACCATGGATTTTCTGTTTGATTATTCGTGAGCATCTTCTTCATCACAGGAATCCAGAATGCTCCTCAAACATAGGTCAGAGATCTAAATATTCAGTGAGGTAGAGATATAAAGTTTTGGCATTTGCATGAACTTAAGCTGTCTACCCAAAGCCCAATACTAGAAGATGGCTGCAAAGAATTAAAAACCTTACCCCTCTCTATTAAAACCTGGGGATACAAGGTTGTTCTTTTCTTGAGCACCAATGGCCCAAGGAAGACATCCACATTAAGAAGATAAACTGGGTCCCCGCATGGGACTGGACAGAGACACGAGAGAGTCAGGTGGTTTTACATTGTAGAAATGGGGGGCAGAAGCCTGTCTTTAGCTGGGACATGGATGCTGCTTTGTGAGTACATTGATAGGAAGATTTCTGGGGATGCAGAGTAAGTAGATAGCCCACAAAATGTAATTTAACTCATATTTTGGTAGAGAGACCATTTTAAAAAGAGCATTCTGATTAAACTAACATCCTTGAAACATTTCTGGGTGATTACAGGAAAAGAGGTCTGCTTCCCAAGACTTGGCTGCTTTAGTGATGATGCCCCTTGGGCAGGAATTGTGGAAAGACCCCTCAAAATACTGCCCTGGGCTCCAAAAGATGTCAATACCCGCTTCCTCCTATACACTAACGAGAACCCAAATAATTTTCAAGTAAGAGAAACTCATTGTTTTCAGAACTAAGTCCTATCCATTGTATGTAATAAGAATACTAAATTGTTAAGTTTTCAAAAGAGAACAAATTAGTGGATTTGCCTCTTTGTAGACTTTTGGGGTAGTGAGGTTAAGTATTATTTTATATAACTTTTTTATAAAAGGTCCATTAACTTGGTATTATTCTCTTTTTCTTGTTTAGATTCACTTTATTTTTTATTGAAGAACGATTGACATACAATATGGTATTAGTTTCAGTAGTACAACATAGTGATTCAATATATAAAACCATTATGAAATGGTCACCACAATAAATCTAGTCACCACATCACCATACAAAGTTGCTACAATATTATTGGCTATATTCTCTATGCTGTACATTACATCCTCTTGTCTTATTTATTTTATAACTAGAAGATTATGCCTCTTAATTCCCTTTACCTATTTCATCCATCCCCCCCACCTCCATCCCTTCGGGCTACCATTTCAATTTACTCTTTCCTCTCTGTATCTATGAGTCTTGTTTTGTTTTGTTTATTCATTTATTTTATTTTTTAGATTCACATATAAATAAAATCATATCTATGTGTCCTATCTAACTTATTTCATTTAACATAACACTCTCTAAGTCCATCCATGTTGTCATGAATGGCAAGATTTCATTCTTTTTTATAGCTGAGTTATATACATATATATGAAACATATGCTATGAAACATATATACAAAGATATGAAACATAACTTCTTTATTCATTCATCTGTCAATGGACATTTGTGTTACTTACATATCTTGGTTATCATAAATAATATTGCAGTGAACATAGGGGTATAAATGTCTATCCAAATTAGTGTTTACATTTTTTTCAGATAAAAACCTAGAAGTGGAATTGCTGAATCATATGGTAGTTCTATTTTTAATTTTTTGAGGAACACCATTCCATATTCTATTGGTGACTGCACCAATTTACATTCCCACCAACAGTGCATGAAAGTTCCTCTTTTTCCACATGCTCACCAACACTTGTTAATTCTTGTCTTTTTGATAACAGCCATTCTGACAAGTGTGACGTGGTATCTCACTATGGTTTTGATTTGCATTTCCCTGGTGATGAGTGATATTGAGCATCTTTTCATGTGCCTTTTGTCATCTGTATATCTTTTTTGGAAAACCATCTATCCAGATCCTCCATCCATTATTTTATCTGACTGTTTTTTTTATATTGAGTAGTATGTGTTCTTTATATATTTTGGATGTTAACCCCTTATTAAATATATCATTGGCAATTATCTTCTTCCATTCAGTAGATTGCTTTTCATTTTTGTTGGTTTCCTTTGTTGTACAAAGGCTTTTTAGTTTTATGTAGTCCAATTTGTTTATTTTTGCTTTTCTTTTCTTATCTGCAAAATGCTGCTAAGCAAAAAATATTGCTAAGACCAATGTCAAAGAATTTACAGCCTATGTTTTCTTCTAGGAATTTTATGATTTCACGTCTTATATTTTATCTTTACTCAGAGTTTATTTTTGTATATGGTGAAAGAGAGTGTTCTAGTTTCATTCTTTTGCTTGTGGCTGTCCAACACCATTTACTGAATAGCCTGCCTTTACCCCACTGAAGCCTCCTTTATTGTAGATTAGTTAACCATATAAATGTAGGTTTATTTCTGGACTTTTTTCTTTTGTTCCATTGATCTATTTCTGTATTTGCACCTGTGCCTTATTGTTTTGATTACTATAGCTTTGTAGTGTTGTTTAAAATTGAGAGCAGGCTACTTAGAGTTTTCTTCCTTTTTTCAAGATTGTTTTGGCTACCCAGGGTCTTTGGTGGTTCCATATGAATTTTAGGATTATTGTTGTATTTCTATGAAAAGTGTCATTGATTTTGTTATAAGGATTGCATTGAATTTGTGTAGCATTGACTTGCTTTGGGTAGCATGAACATTTTAATAATATTGATTCCTCTAATCAGCGAGCAAGGTAATCTTTTTATTTATTTGCATTGCCTTCAATTTCTTTCATCAGTGTCATAGTTCTCAGAAGATAGTCCTTCACTATTTAACCTTCACTTCCTTGGTTAAATTTATTCCTAGGCATTTTATTCTTTTTGATGCAATTACAAAGAAGATTGTTTTCTTAATTTCTCTCTGTGATAGTTCATTATTACCGTATGGAAATTCAACAGATTTCTGTATATTGATTTTGTATCCTACAACTATTGAATTTATTTTTGAGTTCTAATAGTTTTTTGGTGGAGGCTTTAGGGTTTTTGACATATAATATCCTGTCATCTGAAAATAGTGAATTTTACTTGTTCTTTTAAAATTTGGATGATATTATTTCTTTTTCTTGCCCAACTTCTATGGCTAGGATTTCCAATACCAAGTTGAGTAAAAGGGGCAAGAGTGGGCATCTTTGTTTTGTTTCTGATCTTAGAAAAACAAAAATATTCAGCTTTCACTGTTGAGTATGCTGTTAACTGTGGGTTTGTCATATATGTCTTTTATTATGTTCAGGTACATCTCCTCTATGCCCAATTTATTGAGGTTTTATCATAAATAGATGTTGAATTTTGTCAAATGCTTATTCTGCATCCATCGAGATGAGATGATCATGATTTTTATTCTTTGTTTCGTTAATGTGGTGTATCACACTGATTGATATGTGGATATTGAGCCATCTTTGCATCACTGGAATAAACCACCTGATCATGATACATGATCCTTTTAATTTATTGTTGAATTCGGTTTGCTAATAATTTGTTGAAGATTTTTACATCATGTTTATCAGGAATATTGGCCTATAATTTTATTTTTTGTAGTGTTTGTCTGGTTTTGGTATTAGATTAATGCTAACCTTGTAGAATGAATTTAGAAGCATTATTTTCTGTTCAGTATTTTGGAATAACTGGAGAAAGATAAGTGTTAAGTTTTCTTTAAATGTTTGGTAGAATTCACCTGTGAATCTGTCTGGTGCTGGACTTTTGTTTGCTGGGAATATAATTACTGATTCCATTTCCTTACCAGTAACCAGTCTGTTCAGATTTCATATTTCTCTCTGATTTAGTAGGAAAAGATCACATATTTCTAGGAATGTGTTCATTTTTTCTATATTATCCAACTTGTTGGCATATCACAGTTAGTAGTAGTCTCCTTTGATCTTTTGTATTTCTGTGATATCAGCAGGAACTTCTTTTTCATTTCTCACTTTATTAATTGGCCTTGTTTGTTTTTTTCTTAATGAGTCTGACTAAAGATTCATCAATTTTATTTACATTTCAGAGAAATGGTTCTTAGTTTTATTGATCTTTTCTATTTTTTTTAAGTCTCTATTGTATTTATTTCCACTCTGATCTTTATTATTTCCTTCCTTCTACTAATTTGGTGCTTTATTTGTTCTTCTTTTTTAAGTACCTTTAGATATGAGGTTAGATTGATTATTTAAGCCTTTTCTTATCTCTTGATAAGGGCCTGTATCACTGTAAACTTTCCTCTTAAAATTGCTTTTGCTGTGTCCCATAGATTTTTGAACACTGAATTTACCTTTTTATTTATCTCAAGATATTGATTTAACTACATCTTTGATTTCTTCCTTGACCCATTGATTGTTTGATAGCAGATACTTTAGTCTCCACATGTTTTTATTTTTTTCCACTTTTCTTCTTGTAGTTGATTTCTAGTTTCATACCAGTGTGCTCAGAAAATATGTTTGATATTTTTTCAATCTTCTTAAATCAACAGAGGTTTGTTTGGTGACCTAACATTTGACTTATTCTGGAGAATGTCCATGTGCATTTGAGAAGAATGTGTATTCTGCTGTTTGGGGATAGAATATTCTGTAAATATATGTTAGTCCATCTGTTCTAATGTGTCATTTAAAACCACTTTTTCGGGACGCCTGGGTGGCTCAGTTGGTTAAGCCACTGCCTTCGGCTCAGGTCATGATCCTGGAGACCCGGGATCGAGTCCCACATCGGGCTGCCTGCTCGGCGGGAAGCCTGCTTCTCCCTCTCTCACTCCCCCTGCTTGTGTTCCCTCTCTGGCTGTGTTTCTCTCTGTCAAATAAATAAAATCTTTAAAAAAAAATAAAATAAAAAAAAAATAAAACCACTTTTTCCTTATTGATTTTATGTTGGAATATCTATCCATTGATGTAAACACAGTGTTAAAGCTCCCTGCTATTATTTATTACTGTTAATTTCTCCCTTTGCATCTATTAATATTTGTTTTATATAATTAAGTGTTTCTGTGTTGAGTGCAGAAGTTTTTACAAGTGTTATAACTTCTTACTGGTTAGATCTTTTTAGATTTATGTAAAATCCTTTGTTTCTTATTATAGTCTATTTGTCTGATATAAATATTGCTACTCCAGCTTTCTTTTTGTTTCCGTTTACTTAAAATATCTTTTTCCATCCCTTCATTTTTAGTCTGCATGTGTCTTAAGATCTGACATGATCTAAAATGATCCAGTAGACAGCATATAGATTGGTCTTGGTTTCTTTTAATCCATTTAGCCATGCTTTGTCTTGATTGGAACTTGGTATTATTTTTATCCTACCTCTATGCTGCCATATAATAAACATTCTGAATATAGTTATATATATGTATACATATATATCTATATCTATATCTATAAACTCTCTCAATAGTGTATATAATCTCCCAACATTATATGGTGTATGTGTGTAAAATTGTATTCACACGAAGCCTTCCACTGTTTGGAGACAAGACCTCTACATCAATATTATAGCAGACATTTATCCTGAGTAGAGCAACTGCAGAAATATTTTGATGTCTGGAATTTGATTATTGCAAATAGCTTGCCTGTAATAGAAGAATCATTATTCACAAAGATCTCAAGTCTTGATGGTGCTCTCCTATGGTGTTCACCTACCTTCCATCTTCCTTCATGTACAAATGGTTCAATTGGATATATAAGAAACTTGATATTAAACACTTTTCTTCCTCAAATAGGAACTTATTGCAGATCCATCAATTATCCAAGACTCCAATTTCAAAACAGATAGAAAAACCCGCTTTATTACTCATGGATTCATAGACAAGGGAGAAGAAAACTGGTTGGCCAATATATGCAAGGTGAGGCATGGTAATCAATTAAGGAAAGGTTGTTTTCAGAATGATGATTAACAAAGGGGAAGGCATAGGCTGCAACCAATCAAGACAAATACCAGCCACCATAACCCAAGAGGATCAACTGACTCTCTTGGGATTTCAAGGGGAGGTCCAAGAGGTAGTTGGGTATGGGGGAGACCTGGGACAGTCAGGGCACCAAGGTCAGCAAGAATTTGGTGGCTCTAGGTAGTGGTTATTTAATAACTAATACAGAAATATTTCAAAATTTTAGCAACAGATATTGCCAAACTGATGCAAAATTAGTCGTGTTTTCAAAAGTTTTAATTTTTTCAGTAGGTTTTCATTTCTATGTGAAGAACTAAGATAACTTATTTTGCCTAAACTAATTGTTTTCCTTTGATTTTCACCTGCTACTCTTTGATCTCCAATGGTGGCAATATCTAGGAAACTGTAGGTTTTCATTTTTGGCTTCTATTTTTTTCAACCATAGTGATCCAATTTTCTTTAATTTGCCTTTGGCCATGTGCCCCATGATAATGAAGAATTAAAAGACAGAAAATCAGATAGAACATATTTTCCTAGCAACTGCTAGTGCTTGAGGAGCATTATCCTTGATTCATCTATTCACCAGGTGTTGGTGGCCAGCATGGCACACTGATACAGTCATTTCTTGAGCTATCCAAAAAACAAGACACAGAGATCCTCCTAAACACTTTTAATTTCAGACCTGTCTATGACTCAATCCAAAGGCTGGAATCAACTCTAGAGACTATCCACTGATCCTGAAGACAGACAAAATAAATGGGCTTCACTTCACAAGTTTAAAAATAATCAGCAAAACCCTAGCTTGTCTTTAAAATAATTTAAGCTGATGATTGTTAGGGGGGAGGGTAGGAATAAATTTTTATACAACCATGAAGGAAAAGGACAAAGGGATTCTTAGCTCAAAGGGAATGTAAATTTTTAGATACATGTACACAATTTATTTCCAAAATCCCCAAAGAAGATTTGTTTTTCTTGCATGATTTGGCTTTGACTACATGATTGCTTTATGATAAAAGACAAATGGATTAGCCTAGAAGGTTAAAGGTCCTAGACTTTAGTTCTGACTCTATCCTTAGCCAATCATGACATTAGCAATTCATTTTCCCTCTTTGGAGATTTCTATCTGTAAAATGAAAGAATTGGAGATGATTTCTAAGATTGCATCATTCTCCTGAAAGTCTTGGAAAAAAGATGGAGTTATGTATAAACATTCACACACCCAAACAAACAAAATTCCTCTCAGATCTAATATTCACGAAACAATCATTGGCCTGCATCAACAAAGCTTCCAATAGATATATGGTAGGTTATGGTTTTATGTGAAGTAACTCATCAGTAATATAAAATAAAACATGTTCATCCAAAAACTTTGATTAGTCTTTACATCACGGAAAAGCTTACCCATTTACCTTCAGTATATTTATATAAGGGAGTCCTAACATAACCTTTCATTTATTCATTCATCCAATAAATATTTATTGAACACCTACAATGTGCCAGGAACTATTAGAGGCACTGAGGATACAGCAGTGAACAAAAAATTCCTGGGATGCATTCTAGTAAGGGACAACATCCTGGGATGCATTCTATTAAGGAATAATGTCTTGGGATGCATTTTGTAAGAGACAATGTAGGTTATGACATTTATGACATTCTAATGACACAATCCACTGTTCCCCATTTTATACATCTTTCCCTGCAACAAATGTCTACACATCTGTTACAGTAGATAGCCCAAGAATGCAGTTCTCATTATGGCCAAACCCTCAATTTGGAGCCAATGTTAAACTTTTAAAAAAAAAAAAACATTGTATTTATTTACTTGACAGAGAGAAACACAGCTAGAGAGGGAAGACAAGCAGGGGGAGTGAGAGAGGGAGAAGCAGGCCTCCTGCCAAGCACAGAACCCAATGCAGGGCTAGATCCCAGGTCTCCTGGATCATGACTTGAGCTGAAGGCAGTCGTTTAACCAACTAAGCCACCCAGGCACCCCACCAGTGTTAAACTTTAAGAAGAATTTCATATCCATAGTTTTATTCATTGTTGGTTTAAAAAGAAGCTTGATATTGTATAAGTCATAGAGGAAATTTACTCTCAAATGTGTTAATTACTAATTAATAAATGTCCTGAATTCTTTACCTATGTATTGTGTCTCTTCCATCAGCGCCTCTTCACGGTAGAAAATGTGAACTGCTTCTGTGTGGACTGGAAAAGTGGCTCCCGCACTAGTTACACACAGGCCTCACAGAACATCCGGATTGTGGGGGCAGAAATGGCATATTTTGTTGAAGTTCTTCAGGTAACTCCCTCTAGGTTGTATAAAAGTCCATGCACATCGCTCTCCAGATTCTCTTTAAAAAAAAAAAAATTGCTGTAGGCAGGATAATGGCTGAAGACATTCCTCTACTGAGATTTGGCTTTCCCTGTAGTTGAAAAGAAAAATGTATAATCAATCAATCAATCTAGATTTGGGTTTTATCAATATGCCTCTTAGAGTCAAAAAACTAGTTTTTTAAAGTAATGTTATTCAAGTAATTGGGTAGGTTGTTCCTACTGAATTCCATCAGTATTCCTTTAATTTTATCATTTATTAAACCAAGTTGGTGGGATAATGTCAACTTCAAGATGAAAACTACCTTAGTTTTGTTTTTGTTTTTAATTTTTTTTAACAGAATCACAATGACTCCAAACTAACCTGCTTTGGTAACTAAAACCTTAAAAAAATGTTAAACAAGAGTTTTCTTAAGTAATTGCTTTCTTTTTTTTTTTAAGATTTTATTTATTTATTTGACAGAGAGAAACACAGCTAGAGAGGGAACACAAGCAGGGGGAGTGAGAGAGGGAGAAGCAGGCTTCCTGCGGAGCAGGGAGCCAGATGCGGGGCTCGATCCCGGGAATCCAGGATCGTGACCTGAGCTGAAGGCAGTTGCTTAACCAACTGAGCCACCCAGGTGCCCCAAGTAATTGCTTTCATTAGTATCTGCTAACCCATATATTTGCTTCACACTTTGGGGTAACAATTCCTCATATCCAGCAAGGGTTCCTCTACATAGTAAAACAACAAAAGAAAGCACGACTTCCACCAGCTTAAACATTAGATCATTACTATTTTCTATGACAACGGGAAAAAAATGTCATGAAAATCAGTTGCCTTGAAGGAGTGGCATGTCTTCTTAAAACTCATGTTTTGCAAGAATCTCTTTCTGTGGCCATCTTGAAGTTTGAAATATTAGAAAACATTCTGAAGAAATTTTCTTTTCAACAGTCAGCATTTGGGTACTCACCTTCCAATGTCCACATCATTGGCCACAGCCTGGGCGCACATGCAGCTGGAGAAGCAGGAAGGAGGACCAACGGGACTATTGGACGAATCACAGGTTGGTCAAAATAGTAGACACTGAAAAATTGAACTCAATATAGCCTGTATGAGGTCTAAAAGGACGGAAATTTGGCATTTTCTGAATTGGGCCACATGGTCAAAAATCAGTATGTTCTGAGGCCTTGTGAATTTTTTGCTGATGTTGATCTTTGGCTTACAGAGCCCTGTTTAATATATATATATATATATATTTAATATAATATATATAAAAATATATAAAAATATATATTTAATATAATATATATAAATAAACAAACAAACAAATAAATAAATAAATGGTATATGACTAAAATTTTAATTAAAAACATTGGGAGGTCTATATTCTTGTTTTAATGCATTCACAAAGGACAAGTCTCATGAATAGAATAAATAGCACAAATAACAGAATAAACAATAAATAGAATTAAACCAAAGAAGCTCAAAAATGCATAATTAATTACATTCTGCTTCCATAACAATTGATAATTAGCCAAATCCTCATTGACCACATGCCAAGAGTGGCAGGGGACAGGTGGTCAGGCCAGGCTAACCAATTCTGCATGCTCTTGTAAGATAAAAAATGGCATTTCACAAATCTCATACTGGTTCCATTTGGCCAATGGGATCACATGTTGTATACTCAGGCCCTAAAATAACCTTGCAACTTTATAGGAAAGATCTTGCTATCCTAGATCTGAGAGGAGAGTATTTCAGGGCGCAACCACTTTCCTTTTCCATTGTCCTACTCTGTCTCTGACCTTCTGATTCTCTTCTTGATACTTTGGATAAACTGGTCACATTTGGATTGGTGGGGACATCTGGATGTCTACCATTATTGGCTAGAGAGAACATTCTTTCCCATAATCCATGAATGTTTACAAGAGCCTGCTCAGCCAGATCCTCTGTGAAGCTGTGGTCTTGGTGACTGTGACTCAAAGTCCTTGTCCTCACAGGTTTTTACAGTAGAATTGGGCCTCTTTTAGCCTCACTATCTTCTAGGAGTCTCTCAGAATCTGTCTCTTTCCTTGTAACTGCTGTTAGTGGCTGGGATTGTCCCAGGGACTAAGCATATATAAGTAGAGCCAAATTCCAAGGTTTAAGGAAAATTTACTATAATGCAAATAGAAAATTAGACACAGAAAGTGTAAGAAAATAATAAGGTCAGGAAGAACTAGCTTATCTCTTTCCAGGCATGAGTCATGGTTCCCACCAATGCTTGCACTTGGGTAGGTAATTAATGAAGAAAGGTCAGTGTGGGTGTTCACTGATATTAATAGGATACATTCAATTTACTTTAGGGTTGGATCCAGCTGAACCTTGCTTTGAGGGCACACCTGAATTAATCCGATTGGACCCTAGTGATGCCCAGTTTGTGGATGTGATTCACACAGATGCCGCTCCTGTAATCCCCAACATGGGTGAGTTCTTCAGTTCATCTGCAAGTGTTTTTTGAGTCCATATAATTAGGGTGTTTTAAAGTGTTTTGAGTCCATACACCAACATCAACTTTCTCATATTTTAATATTCCTCAGGGTTTGGAATGAGTCAAACAGTAGGCCACCTAGATTTCTTTCCAAATGGAGGAAAAGAAATGCCCGGATGTCAGAAGAACGTTATCTCTCAGATTGTTGACATAGATGGGATCTGGGAAGGTAAAACCATTTTACGCATGAAGAGATTTTCTTAGGAGAAAATTTGCATTTCATTTTTTGCTAAACTTGCTAAATATTTTGGTACATGTCTCACATTTCTATAACAAAGGACTTTTGACCCCAAAATACAAGCTTTTCACTGGGGAAAGTAGCAGGAGGAGACTGTAGAAAGAAAATGTATTTGTAGTCAACTTTCCAAGATTCTAATTCAGAGAATACATTAGTAAGTTGTACTTCTATCTGTATGGAGCAGTTTTTTCCTTCTAAAGTTATTTTTCCATTTCATTTAGCTATGGCATTACTCTGAAAATCTTAAATAGTTTTTAACTTCTAATTGCATCACAAATCATAAATACACTTCATAAACGATTTTGTTTTGTGACCACCATGAATTCACACGAATTAGAAAAATCTATTCAATAACCATGTTTTAATTGTGACATTAACTTGGAAAAATAAAATCTGTTGCTAATGTGTACTCTCTTCTTTCAAAGGGACTCGTGACTTTGTGGCCTGTAATCACTTAAGAAGCTACAAATATTACTCTGACAGCATCCTCAACCCTAATGGCTTTGCTGGATTCCCTTGTGCCTCTTACAGTGTTTTCACTGCAGTAAGTAGATGCCACCTTGTACCTAAAGAATTTTGTGACCATCACTTCTCATGACAGGTGTAGTTGTTCACTGTACGTGACATACGTTCAGCAAATGTCGCAATATGATTGCCACATTATTTATACTTTTAATTATACATAGCTTTATTTTTTAATTGAAATATAGTTGACATACATATTTATCATAATAGTTATGAGGCATTGGAGAACTTTAGAGAAATGGGCTTGTGTACTGAGATGTCCCATATCTATCTTATTTTCTTTCCCTTTAGTGTGTATCAGGCAAATGTTCAAACTTGTTTTAGAAATAATTATAAGTAAATTTTAAAAAGCCTATGGAAATATGAACCATGGTTACAGGATACTGATAAATATGGAAAATTTGTCTTGAATGCTGACCCTATAAAACTGTATTATTATCTGCTGGTGGGTATTTCTGTGCAACGTCGTAATTGCCAAGTTTTTATTTGTTTGCTTGCTTGCTTGTTTTTGAGTTTTCAACTTGTTTGCTATTCACTAGTTATCTGGGTTAGGATCCTTAAATGTGATCTTGAAAATGATTTATCTATTGCCTATTGATTTTTATTGCTCTTCCTTTCACTATGTTTTTTTCCAATAAAAATATACAATCTATGTCATTTAATAAAGAAAAATTCAAGTAACACACCAGATGAAGTCATATGTATCAAGATGTATAACTCAGTGCTAGAGAGAAAGGATCTGAAACCAGATTTCACCATTAAATGGCTGAAAGATTTGGACAAAATATTTAGCTTCTTTCTAAGGCATATTTTTTGATTTCTAAATGTAAATATTAACGGTGGACTCCATTGGTTTGGTGGGAGGATTTAATGAGATGATATATTTTAGTTCCTTAGCTCAGAATCTAAAATATAGCAATTAGCATTCAACAACTGTTGGCTATATGTGTGTAGGGGGATGAATAATTTATTCACAGAACAGCTAGTATACAAACAAGATCACCATCCCCTTTCTTTGGCTTAACTTTATTTTTATTGTGTTCCCACATCCCCAGTCTCTAGGTAATGGGGAAAATAAACAAAGAAGCTTTAGGTTTCATTCAGTTACAATTTAGTTTGATTCAGTAATATAAACAGTCCTTTTAGGTGATGCTCAGACATCATTTAAAAAAAAAAAAGTTTTGTTTATTTCTCAGCCTTTGGACCCCTTCATCATCATCTCTCCAAGCTGGTATTGGGCACAGTGATCATGGTGGTGGTGGTCAGTAGGTGCGTAGGGCAGAGGAGAGGACTTGAGAGTCTGCATTATTGATGGATGTGCTGCTGGTGTCTGCAGATAATGTCTAGGCACATCGACTCTTCTGGCTTGGCCAACTTCGCCAGATAACCCTGGCCATTTCTTCCTGAGTGGTTCAGTCTCTCCTTAGCTTTTGCTGGATGCAGAGCCTGCGACTTGGCCCAGTCCCCATCTGGTTCAATGATCCAAGAGCCTGTCCCTTGCCTCTACTGTGGAGCAGGATAGCCTCTCCATAGTAGGAATTGTAATGTTTGTCCTTCCCACTCAGTTTCTCCCTCTTCCTCTCTTCTTCCCATAATTCCTGGCCCAGAAAGAGGACATTTTCCTAAGTGATATGTATGTTCTCCACACCCCCACCTCATACTAAGACTTAAGGGCCAACTGGAGCATTTTCTGTTCACATTGGGAAAATTCTGAGATCTGAATCCTTCAGATCTTCATATGCTAAAGTGGGAGCTGAAAAATTCAGAGAAAACCTGATGCGTAATGGGTCCTATTTTGCATATCAGAGCCGATTACCACCCCTTGCTCTTACTTTTGCAATCTTTCTAAAATAAATTCTAACTACCTATAGGCAAATGGATGTCTTGAGCAACACACAGAGGCAAAGGAGTGAAATATATGTATAAATATATATTTAAATTCCCTTTTTGTGTGATTTTTGTATTTTTGTTAGTGCTGTGTTATTTAACAGTCAAATTTGTCACTGTAACTAATGAAATGCATTTTTCACCTTTGCTGAAACACTCTGAAAGTTGTGTTTTGCCATGACGACAGAATTGGCTTTTGAATATTTGAACTGCAACAACAGGTGGAAAAGATGGCGTGTTATTAAAAGAAAGTGTCCTCATTCACCATTTGTTAATATCCCCTAGAACAAGTGCTTCCCCTGCCCAAGTGAAGGCTGCCCACAGATGGGTCATTATGCTGACCAATTTCCAGGAAAAACAAATGGAGTGAACCAGATATTTTATCTAAACACTGGTGATGCCAGCAATTTTGCTCGTAAGTCTCTATTATATGTGCCTTAAATTCATAATGCTGTGAATTTTACCACGTTCAGTGAAAAGGTGTGAAATTGCTCTTCGGTACAAAAGTTGTGAATGCTCCTTCCCAATGTGGAAAAATTTTCAAAAGCCCTTATGCTCAATGTAACTTTGGCTCATTAGGGTAACTGAGCAGAATTTGGGGGCCTGAACTAGCAATGATAGAAAAATGAATTTCTTGGTATTTGATTCTAGTGCCAAATTCAGGAGACCTCTTCTGCTCCAGACATTTCCAATTCAGCCAGAGGTTTCACTGAAGCAAAATTCTGAGGTTCGGTACAAGCACAAAAGTAATCCGGGAGAGAGATGGCAGAGATTGTGGAAATGATAGGGAGTTGACAGATTTAAGAGCTGTTTAGGGTGGTAGTCTCCATGGTGATAAGAATTAGAGGGTACAGGGATGGTGAGGCATGTTTCCTCCTGGGTCACAGAGGAAGAAAACTATTTAGATTGGAGTCAGTGGGGTTGGCTGCACTGTAAAAAATAAGCCAAGTTGTATTCGTTCCTTGGTTTGGCCCAGGCTAGCTCTAAATGGCATAAACTGCTAGTTAACTATTGACTAGTACCACGAAGTTGCTACCATAACTTAATACATTTCTTATGGCAAGGTAAAAGCTGAATTAATAGATTTTTAAAAATAAGTGTGGGCAATTTAGACAAAAAGATAACAGGACTCTAAAATGTGGTGATTTATGAAAATAGTAAATTGAGGGGTACCTGGGTGGCTCAGTCAGTTAAGCGGCTCAGGTCATGATCTAGGGGTCCTGGGATCAAGCCCCACATCAGGCTCCCTGCTCATGGAGAGTCTGCTTGTCCCTCTGTCCCTCCCCACACTTGTGCCCTTTCTCCTTCTCAATTAAATAAATAAAATCTTTAAAAAATAGTAAATTAATGAAAACATCATATTCTACCCTCTTCCCACTTTTTTTTTTAGATTTTATTTATTTATTTTATTTTAGAGAGATAGTGTGTGTGCAAGCTGGGGAGGGGCAGCAGGAGAGAGAAAGAGAGAGAGTTCCCAGGCAGACTTCACACTGAGCTCAGAGCCAGACACAGGACTTGATTTTATAACTACGAGATCATGACCTGAGCCAAAACCAAGAGTTGGAGGCTTAACTGACTAGGCCACCCTGGTGTCCCTTTCCTACTTTCTGTTAAGATAAAGTTCTTAAAATATTCAAAAATAAATTGTTAGGTTAAGAAATTGAAAGCAAAATATACAACTCACATATATTACTTGACATCTATTGACTTTGAAAAGATTCTCCTTCTGCCCTGGCTTCATACCTGTCTTCTGAACATTTAGATAAAGGAGGCTCTGATTAGAAGAACAATAGATCCTACATATAAATTACTCAAAATTCAGTAGCAATGGCATCCAAGTAAGCCTGTTTTTAGTGTATCTTCTCTACAAATTGACGGTTTACAAATATCTTCCCCTGTGCAGGTTGGAGGTATAAGGTGGCTGTCACACTGTCTGGGAAGAAAGTTACAGGACACGTGCTAGTTTCTTTGTTTGGAAATAAAGGAAATTCTAAACAGTATGAAATTTTCAAGTGAGTAAAATGCCCTACACTTTTAAAATGTTTGAAGCCTTCACACTTATAAGGCACATTATGGACATCAATGTTAATTCATAACTATATGGGAGTGTAGTACCACCACATGTCATTCCAAGGAAGAGATCTTGCACCTAAGTACATTTCAGAATTCTGTTTCTGCACTTTTTCTCTACTATTTCCTGAGAAAACCACTGATATTTGCTTTGAGGCTTGGCATTTGATTTATAATCAGTAAATAATTTTTCTGCCCACAAAACAACTGGGAAACGATGTCACAATGATGTCATCATTTATTAAGTTGTGGGAGTTTTGTGACTAATACATATTTGAAGTTTTATTAAAATAAGGATGACTTTAAAGTAATACAAGTTACTGTTGGCAAATGACTGCCACTGAGTTGACATACATGGCTCCATTTAATACATTAGAATGGTCAATGTACTGTACTAGAGATGCACTGTAAGCTCGTTTTAGAAACATACATGTATGTTTTTATATGTATATATTTGTATGTTCACGTATGTTTTCATTAACTTCTCAACTCCCAAGGGGCACTCTCCACCCACAGAGCACTCACTCTAATGAATTTGACTCTGATGTGGATGTTGGAGATTTGCAGAAGGTTAAATTTGTTTGGTACAACAAGGTGATCAACCCAACTCTACCCAGAGTGGGAGCATCCAAGATCATGGTGGAAAGAAATGATGGAAAAGTGTAAGTATTAAAAACCCAGAGAGATGTGCAGTACTGTGTCACCCACGCTATGCCCACTGGAAGTCTACTTTAGGTTCAACCTTCGACAGTGGTTCTCCTAAGCCGTGGTCACAGTTGCTAGTACCTTCTGTTTCTTTAGGAAAAAGAGCAGAACTTTCGGGGAAAAAACTTTGAGAGATTTGTAGATGAGTTATGTGTCATTCGATGCAAGTAAAGTGTTAAACTGAGAATCTGGCTTCATGACCCTGAAGTGGGAAGATTGATTTCATTACCTGTGCCTTGTGTTACGTGTCTGACAGAAGGTCACTGGCTGCCTGGGGGGAGAGGAGATGGGGAGGGTCAAGAAGGAGAGATTATAAAGGAACAGGAGAGTAATTTGGGGGTAATGGTTATGTTTACTCTCTTGATGGTGGTGATGGGATGGGGGTACTATTCTTGTCTCCATTAAAGATAATCAAATGAAAGCTCAGTACCATAATTCGTAGGCAGGAAATTTGACTTCAGCAAGTTCTTAACTACCACAAAACAAATTCAGTTCACCTTAATTCATTTGTAGATCGTGTGTGCCCTTCCTTTCTTGTGTCCTTTATCAGTAAGCAGTGCTTAACCTTTAATCTTCTATCTGTGAGTCCGCCAGTCATCAGACCACAGGGAGGGAAATGATGAGAAGAAGACAGCACTCTGCATATGCTTATATATGTTATTAAAGAAAATGAGATCGTAGGCAAACTAAGTTTTGTTTCTGTCTTAGTGAGTAAGGCTAGTCATTTCAATTCAGTTATTGAATTATGTAAGGATGCCTAGTGAATATAACACCAGGACCTCAGAAATTTCCCTTGAGCTGATTTTTTGATCATGCTGCTGACCTTACTCTTCCTCGACTGTTCTGATTGACAATATGCCAAGTGCTCAGTGCGTGTTTTAGGATATGACAAATGAACACTCTCTGTCCTTAGGGATGTGCAACTTCCTCTCTTGGCTCTTGCATAACTATGAAAGAAAACTGGAAGGAGAATGCAGTCCTCTATACAGCAGAGGTCTGGGTTCCCTTGGCCAGTGTCTGGTCTCAGGCACAGGGAGTGGTTCTTGCTCAGACTGAGAAGGTGAAAGGCAGTCTTTATGCTCAGTGCATCAGCAGTGCACCAGGAAAAGCTGACTTTCTATTGTTTTCTCTCTGCAGGTTCAACTTCTGTAGTCAAGAAACTGTAAGGGAAGATATTCTGCTCACTCTTACCCCATGTTAGGAGTCACTGACATGTGACCACTGCATGTCTTACTGTTATTAAAATCTAGTGGTGAAGCAATCCATTCCTTTGTCCTCATGTCCTTTTTTCCCCATGGCTCTTTTGGATAATGCAATTAAAATCCAAAATTTGAAGTTGGTCTAAAGAACCACAAATGGCCACTGAAGTTTGGAACATATTATGTGGGCGTTTGAGCTTGAGAAAATTGTTTCCTTGGCACTACATCATGCTCATTGCTAATATTATTGTTGTCATCCAGATCAGTTAAGGTAGACTTCCCCATCCAAGATGACCCCCTTCCCGGGGTGCACACATGGTAACTACCAACTTTTGCCACTTTCCCATCATCTTTACCTTCTGTGTCTGATCCTAATCAGATATCTCAGGTAAGATGACACAAAAAGAGGCAAGGTTGGGCAGATCCAATGCTTCCTGACCAGTCTCCTGGCTCCCAGTAGGGTCCCCTCAAGCCCCTCTCCACTCTGCAGCCTTTTTAATCTTTCTAAAGCACAAATCAGAAATCCTCCTAATGGTCCCCAAGAAAGAATCCACAACCCTCAGTGAGCCTTGCAAGGTCCTCCTGTCTAATTTTGACCTGAGGACTCTGGCATCATCTCGCACCACATTCCTTCTAGAAATCTATATGCTAGCACTATCTCCCAAAAGTCCCTAATGTCAGATGTGGCTAGAACTTTGCACAAATTCTTCCACTCCCTAGGATGTTCTTTCTCTTGTCTTCTTGCCTGTTGAACTCTTCCTGGTTCTTAAATCTGTGTGAAGACAACATTTCTTCCAGAAAGTCTTTCTTCACCTCCATTTCTACACCCCTTAAGACTGGATGAGAGTCCCCCCTACCCACCCACTGCATTACTGCTACATCCAGAACTTCCTCCACCTCAGAGCCACTTCTTCTAGATTGGAATTGCTTGTTTACTTGTCTTCATATCTCTCCTTAAGGTGTTTATGCGTTGTATGTGGTTGCCAAATGCCTGACATATAGTAGGAGACCAAATAAATATTTTCTCAATGACTATCTCATTAATAGTCATTGAGACTACTAATGAATAGAAAGAATGAATGACTTCATCAGAGCTCAGTATTTAAAAGTAGGCCATGTTCAATCACCAGTAACCTAAAAGAGAAAGAGCCATCTGTGGTAGGTCTTGAAAGGTGTGTGGCGATTTGCCAAGAGAACGTGGTAGGAGGGCAGCTCCAGAAAGAGGAAACAACACAGGAAAAAACACAGAGATGTGAAAATTCGTTTCATTCCATGTTTCACCAAAGTATATGCAAGTTGATCAATGCATGAAAATGTGTTCTGAGAACCACGAATCTGTATTAATCATCATGCTTCCACATGAACCGAAAGCTCTAATTCAAACTGGCTTAAACAACAAAGAATGTATTGGTTCATGTGATTGGAAAGCCCAGAGGTGGGGAAGCTTCAGGTTTTGTTGATCCAACAACTTCATGACCTCTTCAAGAGCCACTTTTGTTCTGTTCCCATGCTCTCTTGTCTATGGTGTCTAATGGTTTTATACTAAGGCTGGCTCCTCTCCCAATTGAAGAAGGGCGGTTTACCCCAATTAAGACTATCAAACCTTCTCTTGCACATTCAGTAGAGGACCAAAGGTATATCTCCCTCTCCATTTCCCCAAACAAAATCCCTGAAACTTACTCTGATTGGCCCATGGCCTGAGAAATGAATGTGCCCATTGGTTTACCCCAATCAGGGTGCACTCCTGGACAAGGTATGAAGCCAGCATCTGCAACACACATGGATCCTGTGTGTGGAGGAGGAATGAATATTTGAATGGAAGGGAGGACTCCTGAGGCTTTGACCCAGCAACTAGAAGGATGGAGATAACATTGACTGAAATGGGGACTGGATTGGGAGGAACAGATTTGAGGAGTGAGGTCAAGTTTAGTCCTGTCAAATCTGAGGTGCTCATCAAACATCTAATTGCCATGTCAAGTGAGAAGTCAAATATATGGTACAGAGCTGAGCTGAAGGTAGCAATCTGGGTTACACATGTCAACTTTGGTGTCTTTGATGTATACATGACATTTTTTGAAGCCTCAAATTTTCCTGTAAAGAGATTAGCACAATGCTTAATGCATGTTGAGGACTTAATAAATGTTTTAAATTATAATTACTATAAATTTTCCTTGGAACTTTTCTATAACCCACTAATAATGATGAATAGCAAATAATGAAAGAAATGAATAAAAAGATTATCTGCAAATTTACTCAAGTAACAAGGTGGAACAAAGGGTTTCAAAAGAATTAAATCTTTAAAAATACATCTGTGAAAAATTCTTTTGTCAAGAAGGATATCCATTTTCATCATAATGGAGCAGTTTGCAAGTTGCTCTAATTATTTTAAATGAATTGTTTACTCAGATCACTTACCTAATTCTGATCTCAGGAAATTTTTAGGTAACATTCCTAGTTCTAGGGGCCCAACTCAGATTTTTTCCCTCCCTTTAGGCAGGAGCTCTAGAGATCCATTCAAAAGGATGAAACAGTCCCATGTATAAATGATTCCTTTTGAGCATATGATTTTTAATCCGTTTCTTGCTGGACTTTATTTCTTTTTTTTCAAGGTTGGATGTTAAGAGCTGATTGCATCAACTGTGTGGTTAGCCCACTACTCTGACAGGGTCCTTCTGAAGGCAGCTGACTGCCCCTCTATTTTGTTTGTTTCTGTTTTTCCTAACATACCCATTACTCTTACAGTGCACCAGGGATGAGTCTAAGTGTTTTATGCGCATTAGTCATTTAATTCTGATAACACACTATAAAGTTGGTGCTGTTTTTATCCCCATTTTTAGGGGAAGCAGCTGAAGCACAGAGAGGTTATTATACAACTTCTGAGAAGCCAACCCCAAGATGAGATCAGACACACAAAATATTTACTCAGGGAAATGTCAGTGAAGAATAAAAGAGGAGAAAGTGAGAGTAGATAGGTGCATCAGACTGCAGTGCAGGTCTAATACTCATGAAAGGAGAAAGAGAAGGGAAGATCAGATTGAAAGAGATTCAGACTTAAGCAAAGTTCTGAGAAAGTCTTGGCCAGGTCCATGAAGAGTCACCAAGGGAAGGAGGCCCTTTGCAAGAATCCTTCTTCAAGCAGGTGTAGATGGGCTCTTCTTCCTTTGCTATGCTCAGTCATGAGCTGAAGGCAGTGTGGCCTTGAGCTCATGGTGGGTCCCATGGGTGACATCTGAGCTGTCAGTCACCTCTCCTTCCATACAGCAGGTTCTCTTAGAGGGATCCAAGTGGCACACCTCTGTGGCCACCACAGGGTCCTATCTGGTCCTTTGCAGGGTTCTCTGGAAGTGATGCCAGCTTGGTGCCTTCCTCACTAGAGCTGAAATTAACTGTATTACTTAATTTAACAAACATTCATGGAATCTCCACGACCATATTCCAGACATTGCTTTCAGCATTAAGAATATGAAATAAATAACATTTTCCTCACCTTCCCAGGAGCTTATTTATAGTCTAGTGAGGGAACTGGACAGGGAAACATTTTTTAAAGATTTTATTTATTTATTTGACAGAGAGAAACACAGCTATAGAGGGAATGCAAGCGGGGGGGGGGGTGAGAGAGAGAGAATCAGGCTTCTCATCGAGCAGGGAGCCTGATGCAGGGCTTGATCCCAGGCCTCTGGGATCACGACCTGAGCCAAAGGCAGATACTTAATGAATGAGCCACCCAGGCGTCCCAACAGGGAAACAGTTACAAAGCAGTCTCAGAAGTATAAGGTACTTTGAGAAGACTGAGGAGTTGGCATTTACTTTGGTAGCGAGGAGGAGGGAAGTGGTAGGACAGAGAAAGGCTTCATAAAGTAGGAAACACTTGGGATCCAGACTTTAGAGCCTAATGCTCCCCAATCGGCACCAGGGTCTGTGTGGCCTCAGACTTTTCCTTGTTAGCCAACCCACATGACCTGAATGGCTCTACCAATGACTTTGGGAAGGACTCAAGAAGTCTGGGCTACACTCAACAGCTGAGTTCATGTTCCACTGATAGGGCATATCTGATAGAAGAAAAAGAAAAAGGCAAGAGTTGACTGATGGTAAGTCTTATACCCAGTTCCATTACAACAACACACAGGGACAAATTCTTCTAGTACAAGGAATATGTATGTGGTTCCATTGAATGTGTGTAAGTGTCTAGGCTATGGGAAAGGCTCAGGACAAAAACCTCTTTGGACTTAAAGGGTTATGAAAACCAAGTTTGAACCAACCCTACTCTTCCCCCCAAATTCAGAAGATTGTTCTCTTACCAGATGACAAGATATCTGTATATTCTGAACTTGACATTGAAGGAGAAAACAAGGACAGAGCTGACTGGCTGTAGGAAAGCAGCTCTTTGGCTCCATCTGGGCATGTGGACGTGGCAGATGACAGCTGGCAGCGTCAGTGTCTACTTTGTGACCTTCCAGGAGCCATATACAATGAAGACAGGAGAGCTGTCTAGTAGAAATGAAGTCATAGTTTCCAAAAAGATCCACAGATCTGTGTACATATGAATCCTGCCTAATTCCCTGAGGCTGACTGAGATAGATGTTCACCCAGTACATTTCAGTTGTCACTGTTATTTAAAGAAATCTTTCTATCTGCTACAGAATGGATTAATTAGTCTAAGAGACTTTAAAGGCTTACTTCCATCTTGCCAGGGTATTTGTCCAATTTAATCCCCCAGGGTGTTTACTAGGAGCCAGTGCATTAGAGCACAGTGCCTACTGACAGATGGGGGAGTTTCCTGGATGTCTTAGGAAAGAACACACCCTCATCTGATGCTGTGTGCCCAAGAATGGCACTAGTGAGCTCAGTGAGAACTCTTCTCTCCAAATCCCTGGCCTGGCTCAGCTGGGTTCCTGTACCGCTTAGCTACTGCTGCGTAATACACCATCACTAAACTTGATGGCTTCAACCATAGGCATATATTAGTGCTCACAAATCTTCAGGTTAGCTGGGTGCTTCTTCTGTTCCTGGCTGGATTCACTCACGTGTCTTTGGTCAGAGTAGGTTGAGTCATCAGTGTTGCTAATCTTGGCTGGATGTCTCACATACTTGGTGTTGGATAGCTTTGAGCTGGTCCAAAAGATTGCTGCCATCACATTTAATGACAAATCGAGGCACACATCTGGCCCAGTTACAAGTATGAGGAAAAAGACTCCAGTTGTTGATGGGAAGAGCTACAAGACCACCTGCAAAAGGCATGGGTGGAGGAGGGTGTGAAGGTCTGTGGCCATTTTCCCCATCCATCTCACCATCCTCAACTTGTTTGTCTGCCTCTCCAAAATCTAGGGGCAAGTCAGGGATCAGGAGGGTTTTCCAGGAAATGGGTCAGGCTGACCTTGTCTCTGGACTTCTCATATTGCCTTGACCTCACTGCTGTTGTCAGAAGTGAGGAAATCTTTTTGGTTCACTCGCTTTTGACTTTTGCAGAAAGCAGAGTGGTCCAGTGCAGTTCACTTCATCTTGAACAACTGATGCCATTGAGCACTGGGCTGCTTCTTCTTATCTTGAAACAGCACAACAGTCCTGATCAGATTTTCTGACCGGGAAATCCAGGCTCCACAGTCATCATCCAGTCTTGATAGTTCAAAAGGCTTGTAACAGTAAGGCATGACAAATACAAACAACACTTCTAAAGAAATCTCCTGCCAGCTGTCACTGAGCCACCAACTGCACTTTTGTATAGAATGAGAGTCAGCTGATTCAGGATTGTTGTTTTATTACTAGAGAACCATACCCTTCTTGCAGTGGTTGTCCAGCTCACGACTTTACTTCCTTGTCTGGGTGCACAGGGACAGGTCTCCTGGAGCAGGCATACCTAACAGGATCCATATCTCATTGCTAATTAATTGGGGGACAGCTTCTGACCTAACTAAGTCAACTGTCTGGTAAATAAAAATCTGGGCTGAGATGCACATGGCCTGCAGTAATATCAGGTCCCAGGCAGAGAGGATCTGAGGACAACCTGCTGAGGTCCCTAGGGTGGTCCCATTTTGGGAGCTTCCCTATGTCTCATGGCTTAACAGCTTCATTGATTCCATGAGATGCTGCCACATTCTTCCAATACATCTCTCCTTAAAAAAAAAAAAAAAAAAATTAGCTAGCCAGAATTGTTTTCTGTTGCTTACAACCAAAAGAACCATAATTAGCACCCTTCTAAAAGTTGACTGTTGAAATAGCTCATGGTCTCTACTCCACTATTGTTTCAAGAGCGGGGTGGCAGAAGTAACCAACACACACAGGGATTTTGGGTAATGAAACCCGAGACTATTCAATGTACACATTTTTAACCCTTAAATTTCACTTGTAGGAATTTAGCTCCAGATACACCATCCTTCCAGATGACAAATATTCATTAAGGCATTGTTTTTAGTAGTAAAAGATTGAAAACAATCAAATGTTGATCAGAAGATTGATAAATGTATATCTTCTATGGAGAAGTGCCTCTTTATGATATACAAACGGCTAACAGACACATGAAAAAATGTTCAGCATCACTAGCTATCAGGGAAACTCAAATCAAAACCACACTGAGATACCACCTTACACCAGTCAGAATGGCCAAAATTAACAAGACAGGAAACAACAAGTGTTGGAGAGGCTGCGGAGAAAGGGGAACCCTCTTACACTGTTGGTGGGAATGTAAACTGGTGCAGCCGCTTTGGAAAACAGTGTGGAGATTCCTTAAAAAATTAAAAATAGAGCTACCCTAT
>PITA01002300.1:0-138006 GCA_004023965.1 Spilogale gracilis
CCCTCCAATTTGTTTCTACCTTTTTGCCGATGTTCTTTGTCTCTCGTGGCGGTCCAGAAGTGGGAAATATCACATTTCAGGCTGGTTTCATGGGTGTTCACGGTGGTCTTGTAGTGGTTTTTTTGTTGGAATTCAGCTCTCTTCAGGGAACTCCCTGAAATGCGGTCACCTGGCCTTCCGCCATCTTGACCCCTCTCCACCCTTGCTTTTTCTTGAGGCCCTAGGTGTTCTACTATGTTCCTCTGCCTTGAATTTCTTGCTCTCATGTTCTGCTGGTCTGTGGTTCTATGCATTTTTCATATACCATGGAAACTACCAGTGCCTTCCAAGGGGAGGGAAAAGCATTAAAGAGTGCCACAAAATTTCTTTTTTGAATATAGCGTTTTCTTGATTGGGTTTTTGCTTGCTTGCTGCAGATCCTTAACTGTTTTGCAGAGCTCCCACAAACTATTTTAATCAGGCTGTAGTTGCTTACTTGATGTTTATGTGGGGAGAATGAGGGCCTAGTGCTTCTTAGTCTGCCATCTTGCTCATACTTGTTCAAATCGAATCAGTTTTTTTTTTTTTTTTTAATGCTATGGTTTTTAGTTGTGGTTTTGAACCCAAACATGTTCAGAGTCACAGATGCTCAGACAATCCCTAAATCATAATGAAGATTTAAAACTATCACTGTATAATATATTGGTAATAACTGTCATCTTTGTTTTCTAATTTAATGATGATCTATCTAGGAGTGTGTCTTCAACATCATAATTATTGAAGAGAGATAGTTATACTTTGACAAGTATAACTGAGATAATTGCCCCTTCTTTTATAAACAAATTAATGGTGAACAAATAAAACCCAATCAGAATTAAAAATAATAAAGCAAATAGCAATAAAAACTTTTTGCATATCTAACAAGCTCCCACCATTGTCTGTGGTTCACACTCTCTGTGGCACTGACTCAACCCTGTTTCATGTACATTGATCGCACAAAACTATAACAGGCATAGTTTTGAAAAATGTAGCTTGTAATCATTTACCAAAAATATACACTTTACTTCACATAGAGTCCTTTAACTAGAGAAGCATGATGAATGAGAAAATTGTAAATGACTATGAAAATAATGGGACATTTTCAGAAACAGTAGGCATTATAAATATTAATTACAAATTAGATATGAGAAACAATCTCTATGATTATATTTTTATTGATAGTCTTAGTATGTTCCAGAGACTATGGCTATATCTCCTAATATTAGACAGTATTTCATAATATTTAATGATTGTTTTATTAAGCTTCTGCATCTAATTCACTAAAATTTTATTTGATAAATTGACATTTTTTTTTTAAGATTTTATTTATTTGTCAGAGAGAAACACAGAGAGAGAGGGAACATAAGCAGGGGGAGTTAGAGAGGGAGAAGCAGGTTTCCCGCCGAGCAGGGAGACCAATGCGGGGTTTGATCCCGGAACTCCGGGATCATGACCTGAACCCAAGGCAGTCACTTAACCAACTGAGCCATCCAGGTGCCCTGTGCTCTATTTTTTAGACATAGTAGTGAGACAATGTTGAAACTTAATAAAATTTGGAAGTTTTCCTTCTTTCAGTATACTTCAAAATATTATAAATCGTACAGTAATTATCTGATTTTTGGAAGCAAAATCTATGGCTCTGTATGTCAGGGGAAATCCTTAAAAATTATCACAATTTTGCTTATTTGGCTAGGCCCATGTTATAAATTTTGTCAATTATTTTTGCTAGAAAGAAAAGAAATGCACAGTCTGTTGAATTTTCCAGATACCTAACTGGGTATCTTTATGCACGTTTCACTTTAAAAAATTTCCCGTGATTCCTTTTTTTCATTCCATATTTTGCATAGTTATGTAATCTTGGCACATCATTTTTTACAAAATGCTGATTGGATATTCAAAGCAATTTTTATATCAATAAGGAAATTAAAACTTCTCTATTCATTTTCTATAGAAAAGTTTTGTAATTTCCTGCTTTATCCTTATTTATATAACCTTGTATTATATTTGTGGGTTAGTAAAATCTTCATTAGAGTTTATGCTTATTGGGGATAGTTCTTATCTTAATTTGTATTCCTAGCTGTATCTAGTGTAATATCTTATACTCTAAAATACTCCAGTATATTTTGTTAGGATTGTTTAAAGATAATTGGCCAAGTGTTAAATTCCTATGTCTCAAGGTTTTTCAAGCCAACTCATCTAAGCCTTTCTTAGGAATGATGTAAAATAAAAACATTTTTCACCAGTTTTGAATTTTTCGAATTGTCTTTAAAACTCTTACTCTAACAGACTGTGTTTTTCTAATATTGTGAAATAATATGGAACATTTGAAAGTATTTAAACTTTAGGGTATTTTCTAATTATTCAGTATAAATGTCTGGATTGTTTCTAACCTATTCGTTGTTGGGAATGTGAACACTATAAGTAAAGTAAAATTATTTAAATAAAAATAATTCAAACTTTTGAGCTTTTTAACAAAAAATGAACTGGTAGAATGTGTTGTCCCTGTTTTTTGTTGTTGTTGTTGTTTGTTTGTTGTTGTTGCTTTTTGGGATTTTTTTGGTTTGTAATTTAAGGCCCTTATTGGAATTCACTTCAGAAAACACTAAGCAGGGGGTGCTTGGGTGGTTCAGTTGGTTAAGCCACTGCCTTCAGCTCACATCATGATCCTGGAGTCCCGGAATCAAGTCCCACAGCGAGCTCCCAGCTCCATGGGGAGTCTGCTTCTCCCTCTGACCTTCTCCCCTCTCATGCTCTCTTTCACTCACTCTCTTTCAAATAAATAAATAAAATCTTAAAAAAAAAAGAAAACACTAGGCAGTCTGATTTTGTGAAGACTTGAACACAACTGGTGGTTTAGAAGTGATAAGTAGAAGTAGGGGATAAAATAAAAGTAAAACGTTGAGATTTTAGATGATTTGTATGGTTGTGTAGAGAACCAAACTAAGAATCTGTGTATTAAATAGTAATACTCTAAGCCTAGAATGATATGTTCACCTTTTCAAGTAGCAATACAGATATTTTATTTATTTATTTACTTACTTGTTTGTTTATTTATAAGATTTCATTTATTTATTTGACAAAGAGAAACACAGCTAGAGAGGGAACACAGCAGGGTTAGTGGGAAAGGGAGAAGCAGGCTTCCCGCTGAGCAGGGAGCCCGATGTGGGGCTTGATCCTGGGACTCCAGGATCATGACCTGAGCTGAAGGCAGCTGATTAATGACTGAGCCACCCAGGCGGCCAGTAAAGATATATATATATATCTACACACACATATATATATATTTAAGATTTTATTTATTTATTTAACAGAAAGAGAGGTCATAAGTAGGCAGAGAGTTAGGAAGAGAGAGGAGGAAACAGGCTCCCTGTGGAGCAGAGAGCTTGATGTGGGCCTTGATCCCAGGTCCCTGAGATCATGACCTGAGCAGAAGGCAGAGTCTTAACCCTCTGAGCCACCCAGGTGCCCAACGGCCAGTAAGGATATTTTAAGGAAACTTGCCTGTGGTTCTCTGAAAGTAGACATGTAGTAGAAGAGAATCCATTTTTATTAGAACATACCCACACCTAATCTACAGACATGATTTTTTTTTTTAAGATAGTATTTATTTGACAGAGAGAAACAGAGCTAGAGAGGGAAAGGAAGCAGTGGGAGTGAGAGAGGGAGAAGCAGGCTTCCCTCTGAGCAGGGAGCCCAGTGCAGGGCTAAATTATGAAACCTGAGCCGCAGGCAGAGGCTCAATGACTCAGCCACCCAGGCACCCCTCTGGGGACATAATTTAATATTGTGATTTTTCCCCTTGAATCTTCCTCTAATTGTTATCACTTTTTGAGACTCTTTCAATGTAGAGAGGTCATATTTCTTTTCATGGTGCATATGGCAGTGAATACATTGTGGTTGTCTAAGGTGAAGTACAAGTGGCATGCTGTAAGTTAAAAAATCCTCAAAGTTTGATATTCTTTGCTTTTTTAAAACAATCAGTTTGGCTGTTCTTCCTTATTTTGTCACATTTGGCATCTAAATCTTGGGAATTTTTGCTCATGTCTCTTGCTTATGATTGCCAGCACTTTTTTCTTTGCATTTGAACAAATAAAAAATGCATTTGGGTTTTGGCAAACTCTGCATATCGTGGACAGCCTTGTCCTATTGATGTAACTGTTCTCTGGAACGTGATGAGTAGATAGGCAGTAGATGCAACATGAATAGCTAGCTTCCAACTGGACTCCAGCTCCCCTGTCGCACCAACAGATCTCTAGACCATGACAGCACTGGAATATTACCTGGAATTGAACACAAGTCTTTCAACTGATGCGTTGATCCACAGGAGGACTGATTTTCAAAACTTGATTTATATAAGGATCGCTACCTATTTGTCTTTGTATCTTTGAAGGTTCCCTCAAGCCCATCCTGGGAATAAAATTTCCCAACATTGACTCTTTTCTGTCTCCCGAGCATCTAGATGACCTCACTGCAAACCCCTTAGCATGTTTTCTCGGATTGCTGCATAGCACCATATGTGTTCCATGGGCCTGGCATATGCACTTGTTGGTTTTAGGTAGTAGATTGTAGGATGTCATTGAAAAGCAAAGTCAATTAGAACTACTTCCCACAGCAAAGAAATCATCAGGTTTGTTGAAGAGGAAGTTAACTTGAAGATTAGCCACTGCATTTTGGAAAGCTAGCATCAGATAAATGAGCATAAAATTAATTGTAGTAAAATTCATCTTTAGCAAGTAGGTACATTTTAATAGTCGTCTACTAATGTGTATTTGACTATCGGTACTATATCTCCATCCTCTTTTGGGTTTCCATTTATAGTACTTAATTAATTGGGCAATTATTTTCTGAGCACTTATTAAAAGAACCAGAGCTTGTTAAGTGGTCTGTGTAATCTAAACTTGTCTAAAATATCATTCTTTAAGCAGATAGTAACTTTGACAGGGATTTGATGGCTTTTTATATATGGCTTTAAGCATTATCATCAGGACCACCACCACCACCACCATCATCTTTATCATAGCTGCTTTTGTTACAGGATTTTGTGTCCCCTTAGTGCCCGTGGTTCTTGGTCAAGCCGCTTGGGAGAATGAAGAGGTAGACCAGAGAGAAGAGTGGCAGACAACAAAGCAAAGTTTACTGAGGAAGAATACCAAGTTCCAGGATAGGGAGGGGGACCCATGTGGGTTGCCCCTGGAGTTTCAAAGTGTAGGCGTTTTTATGAGCTCTTTTGGGAAACTATCTTAAGCAATCAGGGTGTGCTGAGTCCTGCCATGTATCTGTCTACCTGTTAGGTTAATGTGCACCTGCTGATGCTCCTTTTTTTTGCTGCCATCTGGGGGTTTAGGTCTTAACTGCCCCTTGCCTGTAGCATTGACCAATGTTTTTGTGGCTAATTTTCTCAGTTTAGACGTTTGCAGAAGTCATTTCTGTAAAGGCTGCAAAGTAGAATGTCAGTGCAGTCCTGTCTCAGCTGTCAAGCAGGATGCCAGTGCTGTTCTATTTTACTTGTCCTGACTTCGTATTTTCTTGTTGGGGACCCTGGCCCCGATTACTGTCCAACTAACTCCTAACACTGTAATTCATTCGTTCTTTTTAAAATTATCTACGGCATACCTAGTATGTGCCAAATGCTGTTCACAATGCTAGGGACGTAGCAGAGAATAAGATGAGCTACATTAATGGCACTGTGAGGTTTCCAGTCTGGAGAGCTGAGAAGGACAGAGTGAACATTTTAACACCTTAATATATATTCTTTTTTTTTTTAAATTTATCTATTTGACAGAGAGAGAGAAAAAGAGAGAGAGAGAGAGAGAGAGAGAGAGAGAGAGAGAACAAAAGCAGAGAGAGGAAGAGAGAAAGAAGCAGCAGGCTCCCAGCAGAGCAAGGAGCCAGATGCAGGGCTTGATCCCAGGACCTCAACCGGAGCTGAAGGCAGCTGCCCAATGATTGAGTCACCCAGACACCTCTTAATATATATTCTTAAGTATCTTAACATGTTATTATAGATACATAATTAAATATGACATGTGATATACCTAAAATGATAATGCTATGAAGAAAAAGAAAGGGGAGTGAGAGAATAGAAGGGATGTGAAATGTTACTTCAGACAGGGTGGTCAGGCAGGAGCATTTGAGAGTGATCTACATTAAGTGTGTTGAGAAAGAACATTCCAGACAGTTCATTTAATGTGAACTTTATTGGACCAAAAAGTTTTGTTTGAATAATTGGATTTAATACTTACATTTAAAATAATTACATTATTATTCCATTTCTTCAGATAAAGCAAAAAAAAAAATCTGAGGTTCAGAAAAATACATCTTTGTAATCTCTCAGCTCTTAAGTAGTAGAGATGGATTCAGTCTATTGGTACAATATATGTTAGGCCTTTATTATTTTTTTTCCAGAGGAGGGGAAATCATATTTGTTTTGTATGATTAGGTGAAATTCCCAAGAGAAGAGCCATTAGAGCAGGAGTTTGAGATATGCTGAAGGGATTGGATGGGGAAGAATTAGGAAGGAAGGTGATTAGAAGGTCAAAGGATCTGAGGCATAAGTTCCAAATGGTAGTCAGGGCATTTGGGGGTTGTGTTCTTTTTCAAAAGGGATCAAGCTGGATGAGGAAACTGGACCTTGGCTATAGACAGTTGTTATGTTAAATTCTCTCATTTGCATTCTGTTCTTTAGTTAGTATAGAGACATTAAAAAGCTTTATGTAATAAAGTGATGTTAGTAAAACCATGCTTTAGAAATATTGCCATGGTAATAGAATCTAAGTTAGCTAGAAAGGGGGGAATCATATTACAAGCTCTTTAAGTCTGCTGTTCCTCAACAGACTTGTTTATAGATGCCTTGGGCATTGATGAGTCATCTCAAAGGAGCCATACAGTCTTATGGGCATCACTTTATGAACAATTTTTTTTTTTTTTACTCAAATGTGTTTTACCATTTCAAATATTGTGTATATTCCCAATCCGCCATGACTGGGAAAATATAAATTTCTTTGAAAACATTACAGAATTTAGGATAGCTTTTCTTTAATTGTGAATTTTGTCAAATAAAAGGTAATAAAGTACAACTCTTATTATGTCGGTGTCCAAATCGTTCCTCGATTCATTGATTTATTTATCGATTTGTGCATTTATCCTTGACATATTTGTCTTTAGAACAGCATATTAAATTGATTAAGAGCCAGCGTTTATGGACTGGCCCCAGAGATCTCACTTATTAATAGGAAGTGGATTTTTAATTAATTTCTCAAAATCCCCTTTTTCTTATCTATAAATCTATCAAAATAATAATTTTACTTGATTTTTATGAGGATTATGAGAGATTATGAATATAAGTATTCAGTATAATGCCATATGCATAGTAAGATATCGAAGGTATTATTACTGTTAGACAACATTTGGTAGATATTACATGGCTACATCCTATTCAAAAATTGGAAAGTACACTCATCATTTCTTTAATAGTTTGCTTTGTATTCAAGTATATGGTACTTGTTGGATGACTAATTTGTGAAGGCACACCCTGAATGCCCCTGTTGATCAATGTTTGAGAGGGGAGAAATCCTGTCCTCCCGCTGTATTCCCAATCATGCAGAATGTACAGAACGTGTTGTTCAGTGTTCAAGGTCAAGCTCTGGGGCTGGCCAACCTGGAGGATCTCCTTTGTGATAGTGTCCTGGTGACTGGCCCTGATTCCCTTAGGTCTCTGTCCATGCAGGGAAGGAGAGACAACAGATAGTTGCTAAGGTAATTTACTCTGGTATAAAAACTTGCAGCACATAGTTCCCAACAAAGGAGACACGTCCAGTTGGCCACTCCTGAGGATTCCCTGTAAGTTTTCCCAATAAACTTATGTCTCTATCAGTGTCTCTGGGTCTTGTCTTTGGCCTTTCTGGACCATCACTCACCCTAGGTTTAGAGTCTACTAAGATAAGTCTGCATATGGAGTGACAGGGAATCAAGATCAGAATCAGTAGATTTAAAATTATAATTTACTCTTAATTCTTTTATTGGAATGAGATGTCAGTTATTATTCCCTTTTATATTTGACCCTTGAACTATGTGGGGGTTAGGGACACCAACCCTAGCACAGTCACAAGCCCATATATAACTTTTGATTCCCCGAAACATAACTGCTTACAGCCTTCTGTCGACCAGAATTACCTATAGCAATAGTTAACTGATACATATTTTGTTATGTATATTATATACTGTATTCTTACAGTAAGCTTGAGAAAAGAAAATGTTAAGAAAATCATAAGGAAGAGAAAAAAGATTTATAGTAATAAACTGTAAATATCTGTATACTGTATAAGTGAACTTGTGCAAGTTACGTGTGAATGTAGATTCTAGCCAACATCCAATAGAAATAGAGGTGTTGAGGGGCGCCTCAGTGGCTCAGTCGTGTAAGCAGCTGACTTCAGCTCAGATCATGACCCAGCGTCCTGGGATCAAACCCATCATTGGGCTCCCTGCTCAGTGGAGAGCCTGCTTCTCCCTCTCCCACTGCCTGCTGCTCTGCCTACTTGTGCTCTCTATGTCTCTGTCAAATAAATAAATAAAATCTTAAAAAAAAAAAAGAAAAAGAAATAGAGGTGTTGAATAACGAGCGTTAATAAGTGTAGAAAAGTGGTATGAAGTCAGTTATGTTAAAAAGAGCAGAATTGACCTCTGCTGGATTTGGTCCATCAGACTGAAAGACAAAGCAGTTGATCACAGAATGGGAAAGTAAAACAAAGTATCTTCTGTGCATGTTCTCTTGCATTTATTTAGGGTCCTAGTTCTTTATGTCCAGAGTGTTTATGGCAGAATTGAATGCCAACATCAATATGTAAAAATTTGCTCTTGGTTTTAATCTGTGAGTCTCAGGAACCCCTTTATAATTTATTAAATGTTCGCTGTTCTATTTATCTTTGTTAGAGCGGGCTGCTCTTGTTGAGTGATTCCTACACACACACTGAGCTGGATACATTTATGTTTTGTTTCTTGGTCTTCAGATCACTTAGCTAGCTTTGAATTAGAAAAGGCTTTGTTGGGAAGGAGGAAAAGAAGCTGGGAGATGGGGTAGGAAGAAAAAAAATGAGAGATTCAGTGTTTTATAAACTTAGTTGCAAAGAAAATCCAGCATTCATTTGAATTCAGTGTTGTGCTTGCTTTGGTGAATTATGCTCACACATTTCTAGTCAACAGGGTAGAGCACAGATCATCTGAAAAATGGAAATCTTTACTCTATGTAGTGTGAGAGATGTTCAAGTCTACCCTCCCCCATTGGTGTTTTCTCCTTGCCAATATTAGGCATGCTTCCTAGGAAGAGGATGCTATCAACCATTGATATAGAAGCGCTCATTTAATTTAGCTACTGCATCCTGTTGATTGTTATGAGCGGTGGGGGAGCTGTTTGAAAAGGACGTGTTGTGTGGACAGATGTGCCTTGCTCTGCAGTATGGGAAATTTTGAATGATTTTCCAATCTCAAATCCTTTTCCCCACTATCCAGTTAAAAAAGTAGTCCATGGTGCTTGGGAGGTATTGGTATCTAAATCTTTATTGTAGGTTCCATTGTAGTAAGAAGAAAAAAAAATGTAAGTGGGTACACTTTATTTCCATAATTACGTTACAGGGTATTTTGGCTATTGTCCTAGTGTTTATAGTCAGTGCCTTTGAACATCATCTACATTTTGGACAGTAGGCATAAAGCTCTGTTGGTTTATCTCTTAGAGAAATAAGATTACCCCCCAGAAGATAGCCATTTATAATATATGCACCTTTGAATAATTAAGTGAGCTACCGAAGAGGAAAAGGATCCTAATCAGCTTTCAAACTGTGATTGTGCCATGCACTGAATCATTCCTTTATGAATACATTTCTTTCGGAGCATGTATAATTATGAACCTTTTTATTTTTTCTATCTCGGTAGGAACTGGGAAGTAACAGCCCTCCACAGAGAAACTGGAAGGGAATTGCTATTGCCCTGCTGGTGATTTTAGTTGTATGCTCACTCATCACTATGTCAGTCATCCTCTTAACCCCAGGTAATCTGTCTTTATTCCTCTCTTATGATGGTATTGTGGATGATAATTTCACATTCAAATGCCTTAAGAGGGTAGCCATATGTGGTATATTAAGACACATTAGCATTGGTTGGAATTTTAAAAAAAATGCATAACCAGACATTTTGCAAATGGCATGGTAATTTTGTGGTTCAAATATCATATGAGGTATTTTTGGAGAAGCTGAAATGTAAAATATATACATTGAGAATGCCAAGGAGATCTTTAGTCTCCATTGCTACTTAGAGACTTATTATGTTTGTTAGTTAATAAATGCAGGGGACATTTGACTTGCGTTGTTTGTGGACGATGAGGGAGTGGAGTCTGGGAGGTGATAGCTCAGCTGTAAGGAGGGCAGTGAGGGAGGATTTGAGAGACCCTGAGGGTCTGATCAAAAGAGAATGAGGTAAGCCTCCAGATGCTTCTTTCTTCTGTTCCTTTCTTCCCTTGTAGTTTTATATTCCCAGTTTCCCTTTGTCTAAAGAACATTGCCAAATTGCCCTTGCAATGATATTTAAATTGTGCCCTTTACATTAAAGAGTTTAACACGAATATATAAATTAGCAGTAGGCTTAATTCTTCTTTGGGGATTATTTCAGCCCCCAGAAGTTTTACTGCTTTTTAGTAGGTGCTAATATTGGAAGACAGAGAACGGCTGCTGACTTTTTAATCTTCCCAAAATATCTTCCAATATCAAATGCATTTGGCATGATGCTACACCCACCGGCCTAGCTTTCTTAAAGACAGGACACCCATAGATTGCTCAGGATTATAAAACATAGTCATTTCTGGGATAGGATTAAGCTAGTCCCCAAGTCAACTGCTATAATGAAGTAACAGCCTGTTGTTGAATAATATGTATTTACACTTCAGTTCTTGCCCCACTTTTGTTATTTATAAGCCCTTAAACATGTTGAATTTCCTCATGTACAAAATGGGATTAACAATAATTGCTCTCTTTCAGAGTTATTTAGTCAACTAATTACGGTGACTAATTACATAAATGACAGTATCAATTGCTGCAGTGTGGTACTTTGTGAAATATACCATCTTTGTAAAAATATTGGCTTTGAAATGTATAAATTGCCAAAAATAGTTTATAATTATGATTTAACATATGAAGAGATTAAAAAAAATTAAAGAAATCAGGAGGGAGGAAAGGGGAGAGACAGAGAGAAAGGAAGAAAGAAAAGGAAGAAGGGGAAGAAAGACAAGAGAGAGAGAGAGAGAAAGGACTAAAGAAAAGGAAGAAAGGGAAGAAAGACAAGAAAGAGAGAGAAAGAAAAAACTCCATGATAAGAGCTGACTTATTCAGCGTTCTCTCCAGGAACCTGTCTTGACAGCCTCATGTATACATCTGCAATACAGTGTAATTGAGCAATGTGATGGCTCTAAGTTATTGCTGAATGCCAAGAATCTTTGTTAAAGGAAGATAAGCTTATGATCAACATAGTGTTAGCTTAAAGAATTTTAATGTAATTGTTAAAGAAATGAATGACCTGGGTTTACCGCCTTCTACTGGGGACTATTAACCAGATGGAGGAATTGGTGCCTGTGCTTCTCTTATACTTTCTTCCATCTGATTATAGTAGCTTTTCCTGCTGATTCATTTCTCAGAATTTCTTGTTACTGTCTGAGGCCATTGTGATACTTTGGGGTCCTCTGAGTATTTGTTATAAGCAAGACCTTATAGAGTTGGCCACTGATTAAACTTCCTCTACCTAGCTGTTTCCATGTTGTTCAATGTCAAAGCAGAGTATGGTTGGAATGAATTGGTCATGCCCTTACTCATTTTTTTTAAAGCAAGAACTTCAGTCAAGACACACCTTGGTTTGAGTTCTGGTTCTAGGATTTCCTGGTTTTGTGAAATTGGCCAATTATTTGACCCCATCCAGTATTTCACTCATCTGTTTTATGGGTACAACATGTACCGACTTTACAGTGCTTTTATGAGGGACAGATGACATAAAATAATTCAAGTGTTTAGTATAGTGTGTAGCACTGCTGTTGTTTTTCCTCTTATTATTGCTATTCTTCAGTACTTATTGACCACCAGACACAGTGCCCAACACTGTGTTACATGAGGGAAATTTCTAAGAAAAAATATAGAATCTCTCTGGAATAGAGATCTTCTGTAATTTCAATTTTAAATTATGGCGGGGGAAAGGGACTAAATATTTAATCTGGAGTGAGCTTTTCAGTGGTCTGTTTGTTCATTCATTTATTCATTCATCAATAAATAATTATGGAGTTTTTACTACATTGCAGGTGCTGTGGGTAGTTAGCCTCGCTTTCTCCTGTTTTATATCTGTCACCTTGAATGCTTTTTCCCTAATAACAGAAACACACAACTACCACACATCCTCAACCCAAAGACTTAATTTCATGTGAGATTAGTCAAATGAATGGAAGTAGCAGTTATTCAGATTTATAATTTATTAAGTACATTTAGCATATCACATGTTCAAAGGTGTATGGTTTTTACTGTTATTTTTGTCAAGAATAGTGTGATGAAAAATAAAAGTCACTATGCTGGAGTCGAAGAAGTATTGCTATAGGAAACAGTTAAACTATGTTATGTACTCTTGGTTTGTAGCCTGAATGCCACCACGGACTCGGGGAATGATAGAGATTGATGAAGTAGGTAGGTGTGATAAGGGTGGTTAGGAATTTACTTGAGTGTTGAACAAGCACATGTCAGTCTACTTAAGGGCCTTCATGGTGGGGTCAAACTGAGCAGCACAGGGGAATATAAGGCTGGGAGACTTAACTGTTTGTGGCCTAAGACTTGAGTCAGAAGCCCAGAAGCAGTCTTAGAAGCTATGTAGTCTTGTCTTCCTCATGAGACTGGGAAAAACCAGAGATTGCTTAATCTGGAAAGTGCATCGAGACCATTAGTGTAGACTTTTGATTTCTAGGTATGTGTGTCTGTGCATGTCTGTAGTCAGACTCTAGCACTCTACTGTGTCTTCCTCTTCTGACTCTCAGGGTTAAGACTCTCAGACTCTAGCACTCTACTGTGTCTTCCTCTTCTGACTCTCAGGGTTAAGACTCTCAGACTCTAGCACTCTACATTGTGTCTTCTTCTTCTGACTCTCAGGATTAAGACTCTCAGACTCTATCTCTCTACATTGTGTCTTCCTCTTCTGACTCTCAGGTTTAAGACCTCTCGGCTGTGCTAGAATCAATCCACAGAGGAAAACCTCCAACTAGAAAGAGAATGTGCGATATCTCCTTCTGTTGTTCCCTGTGTCCACCAGTAGTCTCTAAGGCCAACTTCCTACATAAAACTCCTCAGGCAAATGGAGAGTTTTAACCAGGAAGGTTATGAATCATGTCATGAGGAGAAAATTCTGATCCAAAAATTATTCGGCCAAATACTCGACCTTTTTAAAAAAATATTTCATTCATTCATTCATTTAGTATTTATTTATTTATTTATTTATTTATTTATTTATTTATTTATTTATTTATTTGAGGGAGCGTGAGAGAGAGAGCATGCAAGTAGGGGGAGGAGCAGAGATAGAGGGACAAGCAAGAAGATGACTGCAAAGTCCTATATGGGGCCATTTTATGATCCTGAGATAATGACCTGAGCCAGAACCAAACCAAGAGTAAGATGCTTATTAGAGTGAGCCACCCAGGTGCCCCTCTGTTTTCTTTCTGTAGCTAAATAATAACCTTGGGCAAATCACTTAACCTCTTTTGACATCAAGTGCTTGGTTGAAGAAATGCGTCTTTGGTTTAGCAGATTATGAAGTGATCTTTTGAAGTATCTTATAGCTCAAATATCTATGATATAATATAATAACAACAGCAATAATTATGGCTTGTTTGGTAACACATGTAGCAACAGATTAAATCTAAGTCTGTTCTGTTCTGAAACTATATTTAATTTTTTTTTCAGGGGGTGGGAGAAAGAGAGCATAGAAAAAGTTAGCTAGTCTAAGAAATGATTTAGAAACTGTTTTGCTCAAAATAGCATCACATTTTGGAGGTGAGTGCTTGGGAATGCAAGCCTGTAACCAGAGAAACACATGTTCATTGTAATTTTGGTTTGATTGCAAATTTTATTACAGAAGTAATTTGACACAGGTGTCTTAATTTCTAAGCTTGTCAGCAACTTCCCTGACTGGTGAAGAGAAGTCCTAATTATTTTGGAAGAGTGGGTTAACCATTCAAGTATTTCTTTAATAAGTAACTATTTTTGAAAGCAACAGATTATTCATTTCATTTTTTTATTAAAGGGCAGGCTTAATTTAGATGCATTGATCCCGCCAACATATTTTTTTATTGTTGGTACTGAAGCAGTTTCAAGAGAAAAGAGCCCTGATGTTTGTTTTCATAATATGTAACTCAAAGATCAGTATTAATACTCTACAAATAGATGAATGCACATCCATGTGTCACTTGTGGCGCCTGGTCTTACATAGCCATGCTTGCCCTGTGCGTCTCATAGTTACATGGGATGCATAGAATGAGAATGATCACAGTCTGGGAGCATTTCATGCAGAATGCACTTGTACATTTGGACTTGTTTTTAGAGGAGAGACACATGTTTTCTGAATCAGAATTAATTTAGTGGAGAATATTCTTTAAGCTCTCAATTTGGTGGCTGTATTGAGGTAGACACCAATGTGGGCTCTGTGTAGTACACCGATTTTCAGCAACACTGGCCTCCTGCCCTTTGACTGGTGTCTCTAATCAGGCAGTGTCAAAACAGGGTCATTGGATTAATTTACTACTATTGCTGACTAAAGACAAAATTGTAAGGTACTGAAATTGTGTCCTCATCATTAGGTCTAGCTCCTCAGACAATTTCTTGTTCCTTTAGTACCCTCTTGAGGTGAGCATCCTGGGCTGGTCTTTGCAGGTCTATTAGAGCATAAAAGAAAAGATGCATTCATATATAAATGATCAGCATTCATGTATAAGTCATCGGGCCTCTGCTTGATCCCAGTTAATAAGAATTTAATAGGGTTCGTCTTGTTTCACTGTATTCATGCCTTTATTTTCACTTCTGGAGGTATGTCTAAGAATAAGAATTTTACACTAATATTAGATGTCGTTTTGGGAAAGAATTTACACATGTTGAGATTGCCACTATGGTGTTAATGGTTAGGTAAATCTTTATGTCGGCTAAGACCTTTGATCCATGAAGTTATGCCCAAATCATTCACTAGAGCCAAGATTTAGAACTGAGGAAGCTAAGGGAACCAGAGAAATTTAGGCAGCCCTATCCAGAGAAATGAAACAAAAACTAGAATCTAAAACTTAAGGATGTAAAAAATAAATAAATAAATAAATAAATAAATAAATAAATAAATAAAACTTAAGGATGTGTATCTGTTTTTGAAGAAATGCCAACTTATATTTGTCAAAGAGAGTGTATAGTCCTACCATTCCTCATAATATACCAACTTAAAGAAAGGGCAGTTTTCTAGGTAATACTAAAAAGGTCAGAACACTTTGGATAACATAGGTGCCTAGTTTGTGGAGAATGGATTGCAGAGTGATTATATTGACCTTCCTATCAGAGTGACTTGAGTTCATGCCCCAGCCTTGATAGGTGCTTGAAAATAAGACTTTGAGGAAAAGGATTCTGTCTTCCTGTTTTCTTCCCCACCAGGTTTTTTAATAATGATTTGACCCTTTGAAAGGAAGCTTTCAAAAGATTAATCTATTCTTATTTATGAAAAAAAAGAATTTTCTAGAAAGCATTTAATAAAATTAAGTATTTTTTGGATTGGTGACAGCTGATTAGTTATTGTTATGCAAAAACTCAAAATGAATTTATTCTTGTTACTATTATATTCTACAATTGCTTCTGGTTATAGTTAGTTAAAAATGTCGTGTTATATTATGTTGCAAGCAATCTCTTGGCAGCTGCTATTTAAAAAGTGTCATTTAAGCATCTGACCTGTGTTTTAAAATGTCAAAGCAATAATTAAACCATCCCATAATGCTTTTATGAGAGGGAAATAATGTTTTACGGATTTTAAGATTTGCATTACTCACTTGTAAACATCAACATCAACCAAGATGCAAATTGTTTATTTTATTTTGTTGAATTAAAAAAGAAGATATGTTGTATTGATCGGCATAAGCTAAATTGTCTCTGCTTGTTTTTCTAAGAAGAGCACAGATGAACCCATTTGAATATGGTATTACCCGGGCATAATCAGTCTGCCAAAGAGAAAACAATGACAGATTCTAACAGTTCCCCTTGGATAACATGGGTTATTGTTGCTTTCCTAATAGATTTATCTCTCATGGTGAATGAAAAATAAATTTTCTCTGATATTAATAAAGTAAGAGATGTTATTTTTTTTGTCTTTGCTTTCCAGTTACATTTTATTTAAGTCAAATTTGATTTTTCTCATTTTTTATATTGTCTAATCAGATAAATAATGGATTTAGTTTACATTATGATGTGTTCAATTTAATAAGTTAGAATAGAATCTGTTGGGGTGCCTGGGTGACTCAGTTGGTTAAGTGACTGCTTAATCCCGGAACCCGGGATCGAGTCTCATATCCGGCTCCCTGCTCCGCGGGAAGCCTGCTGCTCCCTCTCTCACTCCCCTTGCTTGTGTTTCCTCTCTCCCTGTGCTTCTCTCTGTCAAATAAATAGATAAAATCTTAAAAAAAAAAAAAAAAAAAAGAATACAATCTGTTTTAAGAAGCAGAATTTATTTGCTCCTTGTTACAAGTCAGATATAATGCTAAGTGCTTTGCACTATTTTATTTATCCTTACCACACTAATGTGAATTAGATACTGTTAATTTATGCATATTCTAAATTGTTTGGTTGTGTCTTACAAGGTAAAGTAAATTGTCTGTCACAGAACAGAACATGGAAAAACTGGCTCACTCTCCCAGGTTTTAAACTTCAGCATGTGTCTTAACCTTTGCACCCATGGAAAGTATAGGCAAGAAACATGTCAGGAAAAAAGAAGAAAAAAAATGCGCTTTGCTTCATTCTCACCTGGATGTTTTTAGTAAATTAGTTGATTCTGTATCTTCTTTAAATGAAATGTCTAACAGAGAAGGAATAAACTGGGGTACATAAGGGGAAAATGGAAGGGAGCGGCAGAAGTAGGCAGTTGAAAATTATGCATGTAAATTCTGTAAATTCTATGCATTTTTATTTCAGCTATTATGGTTTTTTTTTTGGACCTCAAATACCCATGATAAAATATAAGACCACACTTTCTTCTCTAAACCACACTGTACAAAAATTATTTATATGTCACAGCTTTACATATCTTACCATATTTTTTTATTGAAATATAGATTTTAGGAATATGACAGCCTGGTCTCTTAAAAATGGGGGGAACAAGGCCGCCTGATTCTTGAGAAGCAAAGTTTCCTTAAAAGAGGGTGTTGTGTTCAGCTCCCCATCCTCCTGGAGGAAGAAAGCAAAAGCTTGTAGCATACACTTGCCCTCCCATTTGTGGAAGGAGATATTTTAATATGCACTGATTTGCCGAAGAATTTATCATTCAGCTTCTTGTCTTTGAATTGTAACTTAAGCTATTCCACTCCGGAGTTCATTTATTAGGTGTAAGAGAAGACTCTATCTGTATAAACTAATAAACAAAAGGGACAAATAAAAACCTTAATAGTCCTTTAAAATATCCCACTTTCTGCCATTTTTCTGGTGAATGAAATTTTAGCTTGAACAATTTCAATGAATGTTCATTGCTTTGACTTGCTTTCTACAATATTTTTCTTGGTCTAAGATTGTTCTACTGAGTGTAGGGCCCAATTGAATAAACCCTAGAAAAACTGAAATCATTGAAATGAGACTTGGGAAACATCTTTACATATAGAGAAGACTGCTTCTTAAATCTCTGCTTTACGATTTGATTTTGCATAGGGCATGGAAGATCTGTGACCCTAAACTTACAGCTCACTTGTCTCTCCTCGGGCATCATCTGTAATTATGTAACAGGGGGCCAAGGCAAGTAAATTTACTTTTTTATATAGATTATAATTCAACATTTAGGAGTTCTAGTTACTCCGATTACCTTGCCTTTCCCAATCACATTCATTATCTTTATTCTCTGACTTTCCAGGTCTTGAGAACGATTTTCATTTTATGAAAATTTAATTCACAGGGTGCGTGGCTGACCCAGTCGGGAGAGCATGCAACTCTTGATCTTGGGGTCATGAGGTCAAGCTCCACATTGCACACAGAGTCTACTTTAAAAAAAAATGAAATTCATGGGAAATGATCAATTTTAAAGTCAGTGATCCAGCAGCATTTAGTGCATTCACAGTGTGTGTGCCCACTGCCTCTAAGTGCACAGCATCTGTATCACCCCAAAAGGAAACCTTGCACCCAGTGAGCCCTTACTGCCAATCACCAATTTGCTCTTGGTCTCTTCAGATTTACCTATGTCAGTATTTTGTGTAACCTCGACCAAACAATATGTGATGTTTTGTGCCTGACTTCTTCGACTTAACATAATGTTGTAGACATTCATCCATGTTTCAGATATTAGTACTTCATTCCTTTTTACTGATGAATAGTTTTCCATTGTATGAATGTACCACTGTGTGTTTATCCCTTTATCCACTGATGGAAATTTGGATTGTTTTTGTATTTCGGCTGTTCGGAATAGTGCTGCTATCAACATGTGTGCACATGTATTTTTTGAGTCTTATTATTTTTTTTTAATTATTAGGGATATATAACTAGGAATGGAATTATAGGATCATATGGTAATTCTCTGTTTACCTTTCTTGAGGGACTGCAGAACTGTCTTGCATCATTGGAACTATCTTACATTCCCAACAGTAATACAGATGTGTTCTAGCTTCTCTCCTTCTTACAGACACTTGTTACTTTTTGGTTTGTTGTTTTTTTTTGTTTGTTTGTTTGTTTTAATGATAGACACCAAAGAGATGTGAAGTAGCATCTCATTTGACTTTAATTCACATTTCCATAATGGTTAATGATGTTGAGCCTCTTCTCATGTGCTTATTGGCCTTTGTATATCCTATGAAAAAATGCCTATTTAAGTCCTTTGCTAATGTTTTAATTGGACTTTTGGTTTTATTGTTCTTGAGTTGTACAGGTTCTATATTCTGGATATAATCTCTTGCCAGATATATGATTCGCACATATTTTCTACTATTCTGTAGGTTGTCTTCACTTTTTGGATAGTGTCCTTTGATACACAAAGTTCTTAATTTTGATGGAGTCCAATTTATTTTGTTGTTGTCCAAGCTTTTAGTATCATATCTATGAATCCATTGTTAAATCCAAATCTTAAGGACTTAACAGTATATTTTTAAAAGAGAGTTATGGCTAGCTTATCTTTTTGGATCATTGATTTTGAGTTAATTTTGGTATATGGTGTGAGGTAGGAGATCCAACTTTAGTTTTTACATAGCATACATTTCTCTTAGCACCTTTGTTGAAGAGACTATTCTATCCCCACTGTATTGTTTTTAAGCCTTGTTGATCATCACTGATCACAGATAATATGGATATATTTAAGGATGTGCAATTTTTGTGTATTGCTCTATGTGTCTATCCTTGTGCCAATATCACACTTGTTTTGGTTGCTGTAGCTTTGTAGTAAGTTTTGAAATGAGAAAGTATGAATGGTCCAATTTTTTTTAAATTGTTTTGATATTCAGATTCCCTTAAAATTCCATATGAATTTAGAAACTGGCTTTTCCATTTTTGTAAAAATAAGCAGTTTTGGTTTTGATAGTAATCGTGTTGAAAATCACTTTGGTTAATATTGTCATCTTAGAAATATTAGTCTTCTAAGTGACAACCATTATGTTTTCCTTCCATTTATTTATGTCTTTGATTTCTTTCAATAATACTTCATGGTTTTAAGTATACAAGTCTGTAACTCTTTGGTGAAATTTATTCCCAAGTATTTTACTCTTTTGGGTGTTATGATAAAGAGAGTTGATTTTTTAATATCATTTTTTTTTGGATTACTCAATTTTGGTGTATACAAATACAACTAATTTTAGAGTGTTGATTGTGTACCCTTTAACTGTGCTGAATTCACTGATTAGCTCTTGGGGGTTATTAAGGATTCTTTGGTCTTTTAGTGTATATAGTTTTATTTCTTCCTTTATAAATTCACTTCCTTTTATCTTTATCTTGCCTAATTATTCTGGCTAGATTATACTACAGTGTTGAATAGCAGTGGTGAAAATGAACATCTTTTTCTCATTTCTGATCATAAGGGTAAAGTTTTCAGTCTTCATCATTGACTGTTTTCTTAGTTTTGGGTTTTTCATAGATGACCTACTGGTGAGGTTGACAAAATTTCCTTCTATTCCTTTTTTTTTTTTTTTTTTTAATGTTTTTACAAGAAAAGAGTGATGGATTTTGTCAAATGCATTTTATCATTGAGATGATTATGTGTTTCTCCTTTTTTTTTTTTTTCTATTAATGTGTTGTTACTTTGATCTTTTGCTGAGCTCCCTTGACATTCCTCGGTAAATCCCTCTCCTTAATGATACATAATCCTTTTATGCTGACAAATTTGATTTGTGAATTAAAAAAAAAATTCTATCATTGTCCACTAGTATTGCATTGAGGACTTTTACATCTATATTTATAAGGAATATTGATAAATTGTCTTTTCGTATGTTTGTCTAAATTTGGATCAGGGTAATTCTAACTTTATAGAATGAATCAATAAGTATACCCTCCTTTATTGTTTTTTGGAGGAGCTCAAGAAGTATTGGCATTAAATTTTAATTGTTTTGGAGAATTCACAGGTGAAGCCATCTAATCCTGTATATTTCTGTATTGGAATATTTTAAAATACTGATTCAATTTCTTTTTTTAAAATTTTATCTACTTGTTATAAATCTATACTGAGTTTTCCAACATGACATCATGATTTGAGCCAAAATCAGGAGTTGGAAGCTTAACTGACCAAACCACTCAGGTGCCCTTATAACAACTTTTTTTGAATTGATGCTCACTGTACCTCAATAGCCTACATAAACTCTATTGTTATATAGCTTTGCTTTTCCTTATATTGGTTTTGTTCCAAATTATATCTTCTTTACATTGTGCAACCTTTAACATAGATTTAAAATTATCTATTTCTGTATTTGTCTTTTATATCATATAAGATACACAGAGAGGAATTCCAAACCAAATGTATAGTAATACTGACTTATATGTTAACCTATGTAGTTATTTTTACTAGAGTTCTTTATTTTTTCATCTGATTTAAAGTTAGGAATGTCCTTTTACTTCATCCTAAAGGACTCCCTTTTACATTTCCTAGAGGTCAGATCCATTTTTAATGAACCTCCTCAGCCTTTGCTAATCTGGAAAGGTTTTAGTTTCTCCTGCAGTTTTGAAGAATGATTTTGCTGGATGTAGGATTTTTGGTTGAGAGATTTTTCCTTTCAGCACTTTCATAATGATATATCATCTTCTGGCCTCGTATTTTTTGATAAGAAATCTGCAGTTAAATGCTACTGAAGGTTCCCTATATGTAAGTTGATTCTCTCTTGCTGCTTTCAAGATTGTGTATCTGTCCTTAGCTATTGGCAATTTGATTACACTGTGTCTCAGCCTGGATCTCCCTGTGTTTATACTTCTTGGAGTTTTGAGCTTCTTGAGCACATAAATACATGTATTTTGACAAAGTTAGCAGATATTAGGCCATTATTTCTGCAGATATTCTTTCTGTCCTTTCTTCTCATTTGGGACTCCCTTTGCTAATGTGTTGGTATGCTTAATGGTCTTCCAGGTGTCTCTTAGGTTTTGTTTTCTGTTCTCTTTTTGTTCCTCAGGGTAGATAATTTCAGTTAGCCAAAATCTAGTTCACTTGTTTTTTCTTATGCCTCCTGAGATCTACTATTTGAGCCCTCTGTTAAATTTTAATTCTTATTGTAGTACATTTTAGCTCCAGAATAAATATGGATTTTAAAAAAAATTCCATTTCTTTAATGTTATTCTCTATTTTTTATACATTGTTCTCATGATTTCCTTTCATTCTTTGTTCATGGTTTCTTTTAGTTCCCTGAGTATATTTAAAATAGTTGATTTAAAGTCTTTATCTAGGGGCATCTGGGTGGCTCAGTCATTAAGTGTCTACCTTCAACTCAGGTTATGATCTGGGAGTTCCAGGACGGAGCCCTGCATTGGGCTCCCTGCTCAGCCTGAATCCTGCTCTCCCTCTTTCACTCCCCCTGCTTGTGTTTCCTCTCTAGCTGTGTTTATGTCAAATAAATAAATAAAATAAATAAGTAAATAAAGTAAGTCTTTAATAAGAAACTTGTCTATGCTTCCTCAGGGGCAGTTTCTGTTAATTTCTTCTGTCAGTGGACCATACTGTTTGATTCTTTCCATACTTTAAAGTCTGTTCTGAAAACTATGCATTGTGTATACAATAATATAGAACTCTTGATATTGGATTCTTCCCCCTCCAGAGCATATATTTTGTTGTTGTTTGCTATAGACTGTAGCTGTTTTTGTTGCTGTTTAATTGACTTTTCTGATGTATTTTGTGAAGTCAGAATTTTCTATCATATGTGGTCTCTGAAGTTTCTTTTCCTTTAACTTGTGTTCAGCTAGAGTTTTTGCAAAGGATTCCTTAAGTGTTAGGAGCCAAAGAAACTCTCCCATTCTTTTCAGATTGATTATGTGCTGGGGACATATTTACCATTAACCTGGTCATTTACAGCTCTGCCTTAGCCTTCACTTCCTATTTTTATTAAGCCTAATGTTTAGTCAGAGGTGGAAACTCAGGGTCTTCTCAGGTCTTCTCTGAACATGCAACCTGATCTTGGCATGCATGTGTTTTTCTGAATTTCTCAGTATATGTAGGCACTTTCAATTTCTAATTTCTCAAAAAAAAGCTCACCCCAGCTTTTCTTCTCAAGCTTGAGTGCTCTATTTTATGCCTTAACTATATTTTTTCCCCCAGATAGCTGTGGCTTATTCCTTTACTTTATAATGTTTTTCAGAATATCCACTGCTTTTCTGTGCTAGGTATTCTGGTCCAGAGTAAGAAAAATAAGTGCCTTCTGTCGGTCCTTCTAATGGCCCCAGGCAAGGCAGAACAGGTGAACACAGTTTCTTTGAGATAAGGTCTACTCTGCTTCTTACAGAACCCAGGGACCAAGATCATATACTATAAATGCAGGCTGTTGATTTAAAGATCAACACTGAGCTAGGGAGGGGATGTCATTGGATAATGACAAATACAAATGCCACAAAGCTTTTTCTACTATTTCTAGGTTACCTTTGTCTTGATTCAGTGTTTGCTAGGTTTCTGTAAACCTTTGACTATGATTTCCACAGTTCTGACAAATTTAATTTGACAGTTTTCCTTGCTTTTTGATGTTTCTGTGGAGAAACAGCCTCTTGGAGTCCCTATTCCTCCATGTTCATTGATGTCACTCTGATGACAAGCTTTGCTGATACAGTTTACATGTGTGTTTATGATTAACATGAGTTCTTTATTATATTTGAAACCTTCAAGCATAGGGTTTATATCTTTACCATCTACACAATTCCCCACTCTTATCATACCATGGATAGTAGATTGTAATATCAGTACAAACTGGGTTTCCAGTAAATGTTGACCAGTGACAAACTTGTCCCATTATTCACATTTGCATTAACAATTAGAAATTGTAACTTGTGTTCATGAGAAAGTTCATGAGAATGAATATAATGGGGTATGATCATTAAATCTGATGAAGAAAATCTGATGAAAAAAGAGATGATGTTGCCAAAAAGAAAATACACATCATAGAGACCTAGAATACTATTTACTATAAACTTAGCCATTTGTAATGTAGATAAATAAACAAAAAAATATACAATGATGTATACACCATAGGGCTTATAAGTGTAGGATATTTTAACAGACCCAAATATATACATTTTGGGCATTTCAATTATATCCACATATACTGGATTAGATTTTAATGGGTAATTTCTGATAATTTTTCTAAAGTATTTCTTCACTTAAAATGGCAATAATAAAACTATACATGGGAATATACATAAACATAATAAAATAGGTATATTTTTCAGAAGAAAAGTGAGAACAGCATTATTTTATATTTTTTGCAAATCTGTTTAATGTCTGGATAAATGGAAGACATAAGGATTATCATATGTTTTCTTCTGTTAATTTTTTTACAGTTGGTTGTTTTTGTTGATATATATGAAGGAATCATAATCTCATAATTATATGTAGTTAGAAATGAAAGATGTGTTTTAACAGCTTTTTCACATAATTATAGTTGTCCTTCTTTGATCCTTCTTGAAAACTTGGCAAGAGATTGATTCTCAGAGATTAGTTGCCATGTGGAATCTGAAAATATGTCAGTAAATTATCAGTACTTCACTACATTAAGGCCCATTAGTCTACCTTTCACTTTAGAAAGATTTCTACCTATGTATGATTCTATAGCATTGGGCTTTGGCCATTTGCAGAATATTAGTTCACTGCATTATGCCAATTTCCTTGTTGTTGGGAGGGTTTATTGTACAACATAAAAATAAAACAAAAACATAGTTAACATCACTGATGATACTACTTAAAAGTCTCACTAGAAAAATTTTGGGGAGTGCCTGGCTGGCTCATTCAGTAGCATATATGAATCTTAATCTCAAGACTATGAGTTCTAGCTGCACGTGAGGTGCAGAGATTACTTAAAATCTTTAAAAAATAAATAAATAAATTGGAAAGCAGTCAAATTCAAGGTAGAAGTCACCAGTTTTCCAAAATATATGTGTTTTGCTTAAATTTTATGATTTGTAAAAGATAATCACATGTATATGTGTGTGTGTGTGTATGTGTACATGTTTACGTGAGAGGCTCATTTCATTCATTTTGAAGGAAAGAATTTGCCAACACAGGTATCCTTTGTTTTCAGAAAGTTTGCATTATGCTACTTTATTTTTGTGAAAGAGCTACATAAGTATAATAAGGCTTTGTTTGTTTTTGGTAAAACTGAAAATCCTCTTTGGATTTCTTTTGGTTAGCCAAAACAAGTACTGATGTAGGAGTTTGGTAAAAACAGATACCATATATTGAAGTAATGTGAGCTCTCAGAAGGCAGGGGTACTTTGCCTTATGCATTTCAGCTTTCAAAAGGTTTCAAAGGAACACTCTACTTCCAGATACTGAATGAAACCTATACTTGAATCTGAAGTCATTGTTCGTTATTTATTCCTTTTTATAAATATGGTGTTACATGAAAAAAAAAGTGGTTAATTCATTTCTTAACCAGCTGCCAAGGTGTTTTTCCTTGAGACAGTGATCATGTTGGCATACGGTGGAAGGGGTTTTGATATTGTTTGTGTGTACTTCAGATTTTAAACAGATTTCATATAGGTATTAAAAAGATTTAGGGGGCGCCTGGGTGGCTCAGTGGGTTAAAGCCTCTGCCTTGGGCTCAGGTCATGATCTCAGGGTCCTGGGATCGAGGCCCACATTGGGCTCTCTGCTCAGCAGGGAGCCTGCTTCCTCCTCTCTCTCTGCCTTCCTCTCTGCCTGCCTGTGATCGCTCTCTGTCAAATAAATAAATAATATCTTTAAAAGAAAGATTTAGGTATTGATATTGAATACAATTATATTTTATAACCATATCAAGGGAATTTTTAAGTGAAATTGCATTTTTTTTAATTGAGTGCATGTGGATGTAATAGTGTTGGCTCATAATAAAGTTCTCAGAACTTCATCCACCATTGGTTTGTACCAAGGGTGAAAATTTCAACCCAGTGTAAAAGGAAGATAATGCTACAGTATTATCGCGAATATAATTTTGAGTTTAGGACCTCTTTTCGATAGTTTTTCACAAACTATACTCTGCAAACATGGGCTGTAGGGTAAGAAAGATAGGAAACAAAACTTTGCTAATGGTAAGGTAATTGAAACAGTGTACCTGAGGGAGGCACACGGCTATAGAAGAGCTCAGAGGCTCAAAGTAGAACCATAGCACTTTAAGGCTAAAAAAAATGAGAAAGTGCATGGAGCACTGGGTGTGGGGCATAAACAATGAATCTTGGAACACTGAAAAAATAAAATAATGTAAAAAAATAGTAAGAAAAAAGACATCATTCCAGAGTGTGTATGTGTGTGTCTACATCATTGCATAATTTTCTCACAATGTGACAAGCCTTTGTGCAAGTATATTTCTCATAGTTAGCTTTTCTACTCAAATCCAGGAGATGTTAATTTGAAAAAGGTCTCATAAAGAGGTTTGAGAATTATTAACATTTTGAATAATTGACTAATTAGACTAATTAAACCTATGAGTAAATCCTAAAACTCTTGATTTATGTATTCAAGTGATGACAAGTTTGAGGTAGAATTTAATAAGTCCTTCAGAAACTGAAAATATGTGTTTTCTTTGATGAGCACTTAGAATCTGCTGACAACAAGGGGAAGTTGAATAAAATATAACAGAAACAAGGGCATTTTAGAGAGATGAGCTACTGCATAGGCCATCGTGTATGTGTGTGTGTGTGTATGTGTATGTATGTGTGTGTATGCATGCCAGTGTGTGTGCATGGGTGCCAGTGTGTGTGCATGGTATTTCCAATAAAATTCTATATGAAGAGGTAAAAAATACGTCCAAATAGAGTTGTTCTGATTATGGAGTTCTGACCACATAATCCCTGTCCTTCCCCCTCCAGTCTTTGTCCTGGGAGAGTTTATAGGAGTTTTTTACAATACACTTGGCAGTGGTGTAATTTGGTCTGAACTTTTCTCTCTACAAAGAGGCAACCGATACCTAAATAGACTAAGTGATAGTGTCATGGGCATGTATGCTAGTTAAGGGTTGACCTGGAATTAGCATACAACTTCCTAGCTCCTAGATGACTGTTATTTCAGCATTGTTGCTTGTTCTTGTTTGAGAATAGACATGGGAGAATAGGTCCATAATTGAGTATTGGGAACCTAAGAGAAGAGGAAAGCATCATAGGAGGCAAACTTCTGGTAATCCACATTTTATTATTTCATAGTCAATGTAAAATTCCTTAAAACCATGTATGGTGAAAAGGATGCAGGGTGGGGAAGGGGAAGAAGGAGACCTATAAATAAATATAGAATACCGTATTTGCCAGCTGTCCTATTCAATTTTATTTAGTATAGACACAGATTTGGTTATAGTTTGGTAACTTTTCACACCGTTGATTTTTAATAAGGATTTTTTTAATAATTAAAATATGGCTTTTGATATGAAAGCCAGGTGCTAGAAATATACTCAAGAAGAAACATTGTTCATGGGCACCTGGGTGGCTTAGTTGGTTGAGCGACTGCCTTCGGTTCAGGTCATGATCCTGGACACCCGGGATTGAGTCCCACATCGGGCTCCCTGCTTGGCGGGAAGCCTGCTTCTCCCTCTCTCACTCCCCCTGCTTGTGTTCCCTCTCTGGCTGTGTTTCTCTCTGTCAAATAAATAAAATATTAAAAAAAAAAGAAGAAGAAACATTGTTCAGTGGGAGATAATCTGATTTAGGGAATAAATTATATTAGAAGGATATATCTTAATAGAATTCATAAGATACTTGGTTAATCTGAATCAAAAGTAGTTGTACGGGGTAGAATTTGATAAGGAATTGACTGGACTCTTTGAGAAACTTAGCTATTGTCACAAGATATGAGAGTAAAAAAGGGCAAAAGAAAGATATATAAAAGTAAATTCCTGACATGCCAGAAGAACAAAGGTATTTTCTGGGACTATAAAACAGGTGTTATGTGATGTACTAATTCTTTTTGTGCTTCTACTTGAATGGCTGAATTGATGCTTACAACAATACTAAGTGACAAGTTGCTTGAAATTTCCTTCACTGAAAAGAATAATAATTTATTATTTGTGTTATTCACATTTTTGACCTTATGGATTGTACAGTCAAATGTCCTTCTTCCAAAAAGGGACTTTTTAAAAATTTTATTTATTTATTTGACAGAGAGAACACAGCCAGAGAGGGAACACAAGCAGGGGGTGTGAGAGAGGGAGAAGCAGGCTTCCCGCCGAGCAGGGAGCCTGATGAGGGACTCCATCCCGGGTCTCCAGGATCATGACCTGAGCTGAAGGCAGATGCCCAAAGACTGAGCACCCCAGGCATTCCCCAAGAAGAGACTTTTGCATGCATTTTACATTTTACCTTTTTTTGTTTTCCCCATTAATTATAAGAAGACACTCAGTACTGATTTTCTGGTAGGGTAAATCTGAGAACCTACACTGAAACATTTTGGCTTTCGAAGACTACAGTGAAAGAAGGATATTTGAGAAGAAGAAGAACAACAACAAAACATTTCTTTGTGGCTCTGAAAACAAAATCTTTAAAGCTGCTTCATATTGACTTGTACATTTTAATGTTTTAATCATAATGGGAGCACCTGGGTGGCTCAGTTGTTAAGTGTCTGTGTTTCCCTCAGGTAATGATCCTGGAGTCCCCAGATTGAGCCCAGCTTCGGGCTCCCTGCTGGGGTAGAGGGAGCCTGCTTCTCCCTCTTTCTCTCCCCCTGCTTGTGTTCCTTCTCTGGCTATGTTTCTCTCTGTCAAATAAATAAAATCTTATAAAAAAATCATAATAATGGAAACGACTAACTTAAAGTAAACTGAACATTTTGTCTAATGATTTCTATATATTTGCTCATTTATTTAAAAATTAAACGGGAGGGTACCTGAATAGCTTAATCAGTTAAACGTCTGACTCTTGATTTCAGCTCAGGTCATGATCTCAGGGTCTTAAGAGGGAGCCCTGTGTCCAGTTGCACGCTCGGGGTGGAGTCCTACTTGAGGTGCTCTCTCTTCCTTTACCCCTTCTGCCACTCATGTTCTCTCTAAATCAGTCAATCGATCAAACTTTTATTTAAAAAATCCACCTTTGATAGTCCTTATTCTTCACTAATAAGGTACTGAGTAACATATCTCTAGTTAGATTGCAATTAAATATGATATACCTCCCTGACGTGTGTGTGTGTGTGTGTATGAGCATGTATGCATGTGTGCAGACTCATGTCTGAAAACTTATAATACTTAGTAGTTGCTGGTAAAAAGGTAATTTTTTTAGCCAAATAAGACCCTATGATTATTGTTATAATTATGAAGAGCAGCACAAAAACCTAATAAGATGTATTGTATAACAAAAATCACAAGAGGAGAGGGGGATAGAGGAGTTGAGGGTTGGGTAAAGGGGAGTGAGAGAAAAAAGCTTCCAGTAATTGTATGAGTAAGTCCTAGGAATGAGAAGCACAACATAAGGAATGTAGTCTATAATATTGTAATAGGGATGTAAAGGAACAGATGATAGCTACACTTGTGGTGAACATAGCATATAACATATAAACTTGACAAATCGCTAAGTTGTACGTCTGAAACTTATTAACATTGGATATCAACTATACTCAAAAAAAAAAGGAAAAAAAAAAGAATTGGAAATGGGAATCATTTGTTAAATAGTTATAAGATATAGACTCTTAGCTAAAACGTTCAGCTTTGGCACCATAAATTCAGTGACAGACTGACATTAAATAATTCATTCCATGTTCTTTTTCTACTATAATCTGTCTTTTAAGATCACAGACTGTTACTGGTATTTGTGTGCTTTCTTCCAGAAATCCAATCTTGCTTTTAAATGGCCTTTTGAAATAAGTTGATTGCATAATCTTAGAAGAAAAAAGAAAGTTCTTTAGTATTGAACTGAAGAAAAACCAATTTCTGATGTTCAGTTCTTGGTTTCTCTTTATAGAAACTAATTGTGTTACTTTTTATCTAGTTTACTTTTGACATCAGAGGTTCAGAAATACTTCTTTTAATTTAAATCCTATTTGAAATAATTTCCTGTTAAAACACTAATAAAAAATATCTAATCATGTAGTTAGACTTTCCCAGAAGTTCAAAGCCATTTCCCCTTTCTGTTTATGTGTTTCTGTCGTCTCCCCTGATGCTTACTCTACCATCACCTCCATTTCCCACCACAATGTTTAAATCTCTATCTAGTTTTACCCCTGTTTAGTGCCAGTGCAGGCTACTCTTCTAGTACATTTGCATTTTAAACATTGATGTATTTTTAAAATTCATTGAAATAATAATACCCCTCCCACCCCTTCTTATCTAATAGTCATGACTAAATCCCAGATCTATTCAAACTATTTGTTGCTTATACATTTCCTAACCAGTCAACAGACCATAAAGTTTTGTTGTATTATCTAATAGCTGAAGCATTAGTTCCCTTCTTATTTTCCATCTTTTTCCCCATTCTTTTTTTCATTAGAATGCTGAAACAGTATACAACAGACTAAATATCAAAATACATGTCATTTGAGGTCAGATACACAAAGAAAATTCTCTTTAAAGTTTCTTAATTTATCACCAAGAAAATGAATAAAGGTTTGCTAATTCCCAGTTAAAAAATTGGTTCATAATGTAAATTTGAAGAATGAAAGTACATGTTATTGAAAGAGAAAAAAAAATCATGAGATGTGTCCTGTTACAACCTGCACCTATTTCTTTTCTATTTCTTTTGTATTATTTAAATTATTTTTTATTTTTATTATTTCATTTTATTTTATTTTTTAGAGTGGGAGAGAAGGGCGAAAACCAGGAGTTGGAGGCTTAACCAACTGAGATACCCAGGCACCCCAAGAGAGATGGATATTAAATTTAAGTAAGGGGCACCTGGGTGGCTCAGTTGGTTAAGCGACTGCTTTTGGCTCAGGTCATGATCCCGGAGACCTGGGATCGAGCCCTACATCAGGTTCTCTGCTCGGAGGGAAGCCTGCTTCTCCCTCTCTCAGTCCCTCTGCTTGTGTAGCCTCTCTGGCTGTGTTTCTCTCTGTCAAATAAATAAATGAAATCTTTAAAAAAATAAATTTAAGTGATATTTTGTTATAGTAGGGAATAGGTGGTATTTCAGAATTTCCTCTTATGAAGATTTGTAGGAAATACACGAGGGGGGGTCATCTCCTAAAATCATTTATACTCTATTACCACTTTCCTTCTGACCTACCTTCTCAGCATTCAATGTGAATGAATTTGGGATGAATGAATGGTGTCCATGAGTCTTTTTTGTTAAGTGTGGCCTTTGTGTTAAAATATAGAGGAAGTTGTTAAAAATGTATCAAATAATAAGATTTCTCCAGATTAAAAAAAAAAAAACCAAAAACATTTTTTCCAGATGATTCTAACATAAATTAAGTTCCTATGAAATCAGGTTCTAATGTGGTTTATAAATATTTGCTGATGAGGTGTGACCTCATGTTGTTACTAAAGAGGTGGCATGAAATATCAACCAAGAGTGAGCAGAGTAGATTTAATTTGGTATTTTCCTGATGTGGTACAGGGCATTTTTTTGAAGAAAACAAAACAAAACAAAAAGCCCTATTTCTTAGTGAGTAACAGGAAAGGGATGCTAATAATTAGGTCTATGGATGGGATGCTGTGAGGAGCTTAATTTTGGTTTGGAGAAGGGTTCTTGTGGCCAAAAGACTGTAAGACTAGTCTTAAAATAATATTTATAAAATTATCTATTTTTTTAAATACCTAATTGATACAGTTTGAAAGAGGATGGAGAGAGAAGACTTAATTTGAGAGACATTGGAGCTTAGTAAGTCATAGAGGTACAGGTTCCAGTTTTAGTCCTGCCTCTTACTAACCATGTAAACTTTGTCACATTTAATCTCACTAGGCCTCAATTTTCCCTGTGGAATGAAGATGCCCAATAGGGTTTGGTGGGCATTTGGAAAATGGAAGATTAATTGCAAAGGATAAACACCCCAGAAGATTATGATGAGATTTGAAGAGACAGGAGATGAGGATAGAAGCTAGGTTGGGAGGGTATTATATGAGAAGCTTAATTATTCATTATATATAGGTGGAAGAAGTCTTTATTCCAGGACTGAAAAATTCAAGAGACCTCGGGAATAGTGCCTAGGAGCCAAGACAAACTTAAATAAATGAATAAAGAAAGAAAGGAGGGGAAAAAAGAAAGAAAAAAGAAGAAAGTATATAGTTCATTCTCTCAGTAATGACTGAAACCAAAGAAATTAATTCTTAAATCACATATATGTCTCTCTCTGATTATTGTTTAAGATTAATTACAATAATTTGAATTACTTTGATGGGTTGATTTTAAAATCAATTCCATGTAGAAAATTGGAGTTAAAAGAAAAATTCTTCTTTTTAAATATATTAAATTATAGCATATTACAGGAAAAGTTCAAAGGTATTTAATATAAATATTGAAATGTTAACTGATCGGTATGATGCAAAATGAAAAAAAATGGAACATGTCATTTTGTTCATCAACACAAATCTTAACATTTATGTAAAGATTTTGCAATGAATCTAGCAGTATAAAATAATAATAATTCACTTGATCAATTGGGCTTTATTATAAAGTCAGAAGTTGGCTGGAAATAGGAAGTTTCATTTATATAATTTTTATATCAATACATTAAAGGAGGAAAAATATGTTGATATGAAAAAGGCTAGAACTGCATGATATAGCAATAATTTCAAATAAAAACTCTGACATAAAAATAAAAAAAAATATTACCTAGCAATGATACAGATCCCTTACCAAAATTCTAGAAAAAAAATCTTATTCTATAATGAAATATGAAGATGCTGTCAGTGTAGAAACAAGGACAGGTGTAGGTGTGTCATTACCGCCATTATTATTCAACATTGTTTTGGGCATTCGACATAATGGAATAATTCACTAAAAAGAAATAAATTCTTCTTCACAAATGATGCTAGAGCATTTGGGCATCCAGTGGAAGAAAATTTAAATGAAATATGAATCTTAAATGATCCTCAATCATATTCAAAAAGTAATTCAAAATGCATCAGGGACTTATATATAAAATATACAAAAATGACCTGTTAGAAAAAAGAAAAAAAAAAAAAAGAAAAAATCTTTAAGACTTCGGAATTCTTTAAGAAGAAACAAGCAAAATTTATTTATAAAAGGAAAATTGATAAACTGGACCATAAAAATTTTGAAAACTTTTTCTCTGGAATAGTCCTTTTTAAGAGGATGAAAAGACAAGATAGAGACTTAGAAGAAATATTTGAAATTGGAATATCTGACAAATGATTTGTATCTAGAATAAACAACTTTGCAATTTAATAGTTAAACCAAAAAACACACAAACAAAAGCAATCCAATTAGATATGGACACATGGCTTGAACAGACATTTCACTGAAGAAAATATACTGCTTACAAATATTCACATTAAAAGATGTTCATTAGCTGTTAAGGAAATGCAAATTGTAACCACAATGTGAAAAAAAAAGCCCATTTCCAAAGGTTGCATGTTATATTATTCTTTTTGCATAGTATAACAAATAACAAAATTACGGAGATGGAAAATAAATTAGTGTTTATCAGTGGCTGGAGAGGAAGGCTATGATGATAAAGGTGCAGTTCTATCCTGGTGATAGTGCTATTCTATATCTTGGCAGTTACTCATCATAAATAATAAATTTGCATAGAGCCAAATGTACCCACACACACATACACATAAATTTGACTGTATAAATAGAAATTTCTTTTTGTGATATTGATTATGCAAGATGTTGCATGTATTTGAGAGAAACAGGTATAAAGGATTTTCTTTCTGTATCATTTTATACAACTGCATGTGAATCTGCAAAAACCTTGTAATTATATATATCTACATTATATAATATTGGAATAAGAATGATAAGTATCCTGTTCATGGTAATAATAAACTGTATATAATTAAGATTGAATATAATAGGAAAAGTGAAGATTTATATGAAAAATAGAAGATGTGATGTTATAAATGTACATAAAACATGAGTGGTATATGAGTTCTGAGTGAAAAGCCTTAATATTACAAAATGGCTACTGTTTTTCAATTCACTGCATATGTAGTACAATTTTAATAACATTCTCCATTTGGTAGGTGGAAATGATTTTAAAGCCCGTATAAAGGATGATATGTTTGAGAATTATTGATACATAATTTGAAATATTATTTGGAAATAAGATTATTTGGTATGGCATACTTGCCTTATAAGATATTTCTTATATTAATTTCTATAGCTGTATCTGCATTGTAAAAGATGTAGTAATAAAATATGTGTAAAATCTATATAATAAAAGAGACAGTAGACAAAATATGTCAAATTTACCCAGGAACAAAAAAAAATGTGTATACAACTATACATATATATATATATGTATACACACATATATATGGATGTATTTTTTCTTTTTCATAGATTTTTAAGATTTTATTTATTTGAGAGAGAAAGAGATTTGGGGGAAGAGCAGAGGGAGCGAGACAGAAAGAGTCTCAAGTGGACTTTGCACTAAGCTTGGAGCCCAGTGCGGGGCTCAGTGTCACAACTCTGAGATCATGACCTGAGCCGAAGTTGAGAGTCAGACGCTTAATGGACTGAGCCACCCAGGCGCCCTGGTTTAGACAAATGTATAATGACTTGTATCCACCATTGTAGATCATAAAGGTAGATTTACTGCTCTGGAAATCTTCTGTGCTCCACCTGTTTTTCCTTCCCCACCCTGCCCTGGAAAACACTGATCTATTTTTAGTGTTTCCATAGTTTCCCTTTTTCAGAATATTACATAATTGGAATTATATAGTATATAGTCTTATTGAATTGTCTTCTTTTACCTAGTTATAGGCATTTGAATTCATCCATATATTGTCATAGTTGATGGGTCCTTTTTTATCACTACATAATTCTATTTCATCTGGATATATCACAGTTTGTTTATTGATTCATCTCCTGAGGGACATCGTGGTTCCTTCCACCAAATTTTGGCAATCATGAATGAAGTTACTATAAAAGTTCATACTCAGAGTTCTGTGTGGAGATAGATTTTTTTTTTTTTAAGATTTTATTTATTTATTTGGCAGAGAGAGATCACAAGTAGGCAGAGAGGCAGGCAGAGAGAGAGGAGGAAACAGGCTCCCTGCCGAGCAGAAAGCCTGATGAGGCCTCCATCCCAGGACCCTGAGATCAGGACCTTAGCTGAAGGCAGAGGCTTTAACCCACTGAGCCACCCAGGTGCCCAAGGACATAGATTTTCAACTCATTTGGGTAAATACCACAAAGCACAAATGCTGGATTGTATATTTAGTTTTGTGAGAAACCACTTAACTGTATTCCAGAGTGGCTTTAGCACTTTGCATCCCCTCCAGCAATGGATGAGAGTTGGTCATTTTATTTATAACAGTCTTTCTCTGATTCTTTTTGCAAGATATTTTCCTTCATTTTTTTGAACTTCTACAATACCCTGTATCCTCATTCTGACATTTGACACTTTTTTTATTGCTTTGCAAGTGTGAATCCCTCAGGACAGATCCTAGGTATGTCTTCAGTAACTTACAATACTTCATTTAAATTTTTGAAAAATAAAGGTCCAGTATTTGTTGAATGAATAAAGAAAGTTCCAATTTTGCTGTGTTGGACTATCAAATGGAGCATTTAAAAAAATATATCCATATATGATCATGATGTCCTATGCTAGCCTTGGGATTGTCATTTCTTACCCTCACCATTAGTAATATTTTTTTCAGTTATTTCTTAGCAATTATTTTGTGGGTTAAATATGTTGTTGATTCATGTGAGAGGAAATTGTATTTGAAGTTATTGATTCTTTACCCCAGTTTTTTTAGCTGGAAGAAACAAAGCTCTCACTGTAATAAGTGCTGAACCTTTAAAAAACAATATCTAATGAGGTTAGTATATATCATATCTTTGACATTTTATTTTCATCCAGAGTGAAGGTCACCACTGAAAGGTAACAAAGATGATTTTATACAGTAAATAAAAAATGCCACTAAAAAAAAAACGAAGTACTGCTAACTTTCTATAGCATTTTTTACCAAAAACATGTTTGTTATGCCTGATTTTGGTACTTCAACCATATTCTTCCATTTCTTAGACTCTTGAATGAAAAAGGGGAGTGTGACTAGTTTTTGGGTCAGGGAGTTATATAAATGTGTGCTTTTCTTTAATATTCTGGAATTGTATTATTTGAGTTTCTATATTTAACTTTTACATCTGCTTAGCATTTGGTGGTAATTTGGTGGAACTTGGTATTCATTCTGTGTATTTGGTGAACTTCCTTCTGAGTTGGGAAGTTTTCTTTATTGTTTATATCAGGACTCTCAACTCTCTCATCCTTGGTGTTTACAACAAAAATTCAAATTCAGCTTTAGGAGAATATGTCAAAGTCATTTTGGAAAATAATGGGCTGGATTATGGCTAAACCCCCCAAAATGTGGGAGCACAGTGCAGAACAGGAACTTTTAACTGCTTTTATAGTATATTATCACTACATAGCAAGAGATCAATATATTAAATTTGTGCTAGACAATTATAATATTTAAAATAACTTAATATATTGAAAAAGTTCATGAAACAAAAAGCTTCAACTGCCAAAGACCATATGAAGATAAATACTTTATATTGTCCTTTAGTTAACATATCCTTGTAACAAACTAGTCCAAATTTTATAATTCATTAGTTTTAAAAACTAACATGAGATAAGTGTCTAATCTAAAATTTATTTCATTTTAGATGAACTCACAAATTCATCAGAAACTAGATTGTCTTTAGAAGATCTCTTCAGAAGAGACTTTGTGCTTCATGACCCAGAAGCTCGGTGGATCAATGGTATGTACTATATTTATTTTTAAGTTTCATGTCATTAAAATTAAAGTAAGTGATGGTATTTTACTATTTTAATTTTCATTATGCTTCAGTGATTACATATGCTGATATACTACTTAATTGGAAATTCTTACCTCGGCTCTTGTGAGAGGAAAACAATTCCTAAGATAGGTCATCAATCAAATTATGCTCCAAGTATTAGAGTGACTGTTCATCTCTCCATCTTATCATGACCGCTAGTTCTGTGGCTTTTGGATAATTGTTCTTGTTGTAGAAGTCTAGATTTGGGGAGCCCAGTGCTTCAAAGTTGGCAGTCAGATTAGTTTTCTTTTCTCTCTTAATGGATTTTTTTTTTAAATTTAAGTGCTACCATCCAGGGAGAATCTTTGCAAAGTGAAATCCTTGGATACGGCATGGAGATATACTGCACTTTTTCCTTTTCCAGCAAAAATACTGCCTCAGCTTCTCTTAGGTTATTTCTGATTTTATTATTATCAAAAGTTTTTTAAAAAGCATTTAGATGAAAAAAGAAACAACCAAAAATAAAAGCAGCCGCGTGGCTCTATGTACTTTGATTTCTCTTAATGAAAGGTAGTGGGAGGAGTTACTGGATAATCTAATTATAAGAAATGTGTTGGTAAAAAGGAAGTCATGGTTCCATTCCTTGACTATTCTAATTTGCCTTTCCATATGAATCACTGTTGTTAGATAGTTGTTAATCTTTGCCCTTCACTTTATTTAGACATAATAACTTTGCCTGTTTGCAAGGCATAGAGTAGATTATTTGTATGACAGATAAAAGGATGTTTGCCTTTTTATCTAATAAAGATCATCTCACATTCATTCCATTCTGTCTTCTCTAATATTCTAATTAAGGGCGTTTATGCCTGTAAATTAAATGATAATATGTGGAAGCTATAAAAAGAATGTAACTTAGTTTGTGGCAGTAGATGCCAAATCATACTTGTTTACCTAGCACTGATACAATTCCTGAAGATCAGCAGGCACTCAAGATTTGAATAAATGAAGCAATGTATTTAATTGAAGTCCGGTGTTATTTTTAGGTAAACTCAAGTTTCAGTTAAAATTGGTTGGAAGATGAGTGTATATCATGGTGATGGTATTATAGACACAGAAAACAAAACTGCATTTTATTCGTAAATTTTGATTTTGAATTGTTCATAAATTTGGAGCTTAATCATCCTATTGCCTTGCACTGTGATTACATTAGATGTACCCTATGTTTAGTTCAGATGAGCACTTTGACTAAGGAAGGCTAATAAAGAGGTATATTCCTACCAGACATTGCATGGATCTCTCAAAAATCTTTTCCCTGCTTTTAACTTTAAAATCATCTTCGTACTTGCTAGAATTTCTATTTTCTATTAAAGGAGGTGACATAAAAATCATGGAAAAAATCGGGAGTCAGTAGATTTGAACTGCTCAGGAACATTTTGTTTTATTTACCATGATATTAGCCAAACTACAGAAATTTGTGTAGTCTTTGACTTTGGAAAGCATGAAAAAATCATGGGCTTCATCACCCTGCTCAGGTGATCTCGGACTATTTAAAGAGGCATTTACTCCTGTGTATAACTGACACTTCGATATTGAAATGCTGAAAGCCTGGACAGATACTAAAGGTGAACTACTTGCTAAATTAAGACACATTTCAATATCTAGGACACACATTCCACTTTAACCCTTTACAGGATACCAAAATAATATATTTGTAGTTAATCATTTTCATCACTTTTCCCATCATTTCTTTCCAATCATTGGTAAACCTAATCTTGAGAAAATATCCTAGGAAAAAGCTGCATTGTTTTTATTATACTCTAAGTAAAACCTAACACCTAAAATATTTGTGAAATAATTTAACATAAAAAGAATCTTTTAAACAAGGTTAAACCCAATTTAAGTTTCAGATGCACGTAGTCCTTACAAATAGCACTGAAGAATTTGACTCGCTGTCAGTGGATTATGTGCCCTGGGTTATTCTTCAAGTAGAGGAATAGATTTGTGTTCATTGCTTTCTCTTATCCAATACAGATCTCCTTTCTGGCAATCACTAGATACTTGGCCTATTTAGGCATTCCTCATATAGCCAGAAAATACAGTGGGCGCTATATGGATAAAATGTGTAACCTTGGCCTCTTTATCATAGATTATATCTAAGGGTGAAATGTCATCTTTTTCTTTATGAGATGTCTCACTAGGTCATCTTAGTATATAAGTGGCTTGAAGGAGTCAAACATGAGCTCATTTGGAAGCTTCATTTAATTCTTGGAGGTCACCTAGGAACACTTAATGCATTGCTGGTCAAGGAGAAGGAGGGAGTTGATATGGCCCTGGCGAGTCTCAGGTGTCGTTCATTATGCTGTTTCTCAACTAATATATCTGTGAGTGTCATTGCAGCCTTGGATGGGTGCTCATGTTCATGGTTAGCTTAACAACTGCCTTCCCCCAAATCTGCTCATATCCTTGAAATCTCCATTTTTATAGCATCTTCTTCCTAGTTATGTCACCTTGAAACCTGGAAATACATCTTCGGTAACATTATTCATTTCCCCACATACATTTGATGATCAATCAATCATCAGAGAAAGACCTAACATTAATTGAGGGCCTTCTGTGTTAGGTTTTGATGCTTTCTTTCTTCCTATTTCACAAATAGCATGTAAAGTTAAAAATTATTAACCCCAGAAAACTGAGACTTCAGCAAAAAAAGTATTCAAAAACATAGCTGATGAGATCGACCCTGCTTTACCAACTATGTTTAAGTATAAATTGCCCTCTTTCATCGTTCAACTCTGAGATGTTCAACTCCAGCCCCTACCACATATGCCAACTACTTTAGTAATCTCATTATTGTACATTTCAGTGTTATTAATCCTTTCATCTTTAGTATTGCAAGAATGTCCTTTCCGTAGGTAAATCCATATAGTGTTGACTTATGTGGTGGTCACTAAAGGAAACGTATATAAGCGTATTTATTGACATGTTCATGATATAAAAAGCAAGCAGAGAGGTTTTCAAAATAGTGTTTATGGCAGTGTGTTATCACATTATCTGTATTGTGTACCAGTGAATGTGTCCAGATGGCTGGATTTTGGCCTGAGTTGTTTTTTTGTTTGTTTGGTTGGTTGGTTTTTGGTCTTCTGCCATTATATTTTTTTCTAAAGTTTCTCTAATAAGTGTATGCTTATGTGATTTTTAGAACTAATTAAAAAAAATAGTTCCTTACCCTTTCTTTAGTCACATGGGTCTCCAACCAATCCCTCCATCAGTCATCTGTCAAATATGAATTATAAGGCCCAACTGAAAACTGTTAATGCAGTTTTCAAAACGCCATCAGAGGAACCCCTTTGCCAGTTGAATACACGCCAGTTTTTCCTTTGTAGCAAGCCTTTCAGAATTAAGCTCAGCCTCTTTCCTATTTTAGGCACATTGAACTTCTTGATGTTCTTCATAAGCTCACAAGCTTTCTTGACTGCTTTTTGCCCACACTGTTTTTCCCTCTGGAATCCCTTCCTCAGTAGGACAGCCTAGATTTTATCCAGCTCTGAACATCATGCCCAGGTACAAAGCCAGTGACTCTTTGTCCTACCAGCTTTGAGGAACATTATCTTCTTCTAAACCCTAAGTTTTGACTCTCCCATTTAGAAAATGTATACCTCAATTATAATTTTAACATACCTAATCTCCTCTAAGACAGTGTTTTTAATACAATTTGAAAGATCGCTATTTTTAAATTTAATCCATTTGATTTTACATTTGACCTTTGAACAGCACAGGGTTTGAGGCACCAGCCATCCTGCACAGTCGAAAATTCGTATGTAACTTCTGACTTCCCAGAGACTTATGTACTAATAGCCTCCTATTGACTGGAAGCCTTTTTGATAACATAAACTGTTGATTGATAGATATTTTATGTATTACACTTGTTATATACTGTATTCTTATAAAATGATCTAGAATTTAAGAACCGCAATAAAGAAACAAAGGGAAGAATTAAGAGAAGGAGAGAGATAGAAAGAGCGAGAGAGAGAGTGAGAGAGAGAGAAACAAGACACGAAACAGACTCTTAACTACAGAGAACAAACTGATGATTATCAGAGAGGAGGTAGCTGGGGGGAGGGGTATCATAGGTGATGGGGATTAAGGCCTACACTTGTCATGATGAGCACAGGTTGATATATGGAACTCTTGAATTACTATACTGTACACCTGAAAAATAATATTATACTCTATGTACCAATCTGGAATTAAGATAAAGACTTACATTAAAAATTAAAAATAAAAAAAATGGCAATAGGGGAAAAATAACCTAGAGAAAAGAAAATGTTCTTAAGAAAATCATAAGGAAGTGAAAATATACTTACTGTAGTGTCCAAAAATCTGCATATAAATGGACACACATAATTCAAATCCATGTTCAGGGTTCTTTCCATTTTAGCATGAATTAATACTTTTAAAAAATACAATAAAATAAATAACAGAAGAAAAGAAAACTAGATATTCAAGTACAGCCCCAAATTTCATCTTACTGCAATCAAGAGTTCTAAAATTGTATTTCAAAAATATAACTACAAATGTAATGTTGGAATTAAATAACGAATGTCAAATATTACTTTGGGAGAGTACATACAGGAAATTAATAGAAAGTATTACTATTATATCTATTCCTAAATCAGAATTAAACAAATATTAAGAGAGTAATTATCACTTTAAATGCCTACTCCATATTTTGAAGAGGCACTGGCATATCACTATTTAAATTTTTAATGTAATAAATGAGCTTGCTTCCTTGTTAAGTAATCTAGGTTAGACTGATGACAGCACTGCTTACTGAGGACAAACTTTATCTCGATTTTTTTTGTTTTAATAATATTCATAGTAGAAGAGAAACTAATCTCCAAAATGAGGTTGATAATAATGGAAAACAAAAACACTTTATTTTTTACTATTATTTTCTTTAACAAAAAGACTTTAAAGCAATTTTGGTACTCTCAGGATACTCATTTTGAGCTTTTCCCCTAAATGAATTAAGAGATAACTTGATAATTTCCACTCTTTACCACTAACCAATTTCAGAATTTATTCTGTATAGTATAGATCATTTAAATCATCTTTTAATAAAGTAAATTTTGGATTTGAAATATATCTGGGATATAGCAGACAAACTAATGTTAAATTATATCATCAGGTAATGAGATTCTGTTGTGTATAGCTAGTCTGTTACTGGCTCACCACCTAGTTCAGCTGCTCAGTGAGATTAGTTCACTTATGCATTTGGACTTGCACTGATGTGAAATTGCTTCCAGATTTTCTAAATGTGTGTTCTCAATTAAGCTTGTCCCATTGTGGACCAGTGACCAATACTTTGCCAGCTGGCTGTAGTTTGCCAACATCAGCCCAGAGAGGCAGAAAGTCCTGAGGAATGGAACCTGCGTCACATTCATGTTTGAGTCACCCAGCAATTAGCACCCTGCTAGACTCAGCTCATATTCAATAAGCAGTTTAGCTAGCATAATGGGGATAAACTGCTATATTTTCCTTGATAATATATGGGTGGACCCCTTGATCCACAAACAGTAGAGGATTCATTTCCATTCCTTTTCTCATGATAGGCATAGATTTTTCTCTGATCTATACAAGCCTGTCCTTCTCAGTGTCCATCTAGCATGTAAGCTGTTGCACATATTTATTTATTTATTTATTTATTTATTAATTTAAAATGGCTAGTTGGGGTGACTAATGATGTCTGAAGCTGGATTTAGTCATGACTTTATTGGACTTAATGTGGGGACCACTTATACTCATCTCCCAAGGTGATATCCAAAACCAGATATGTAAACTTGTTATCTTTTATATGAAGTGTGACAAAATGACGTACTGATGTGGGAAAGTCTCTAAAATGAGACAAACCAGGATCTCTCAGCACTATGCTAAAGCCTAGTAATGTTTGTATTTTGTTTTACTTTGTTTTCATTTAAACTGTGTTAATAGTTCCTATATGTAGAAGCATAGAGAAAATTAAATATGCCAAATGTGTAAAAACTGAAGATAACAAAGGTAAAGGCACAATGAAAAGGTAAGAAAATATTTAACTATCACGGGAAGGTCTGAAGCCCTATAGATCTTCAAATAGTCAATATCTTGATAACCACTTTTAGAAATGCTGTAGACACCTGATACTTCTTTGTAAAATCCCTTGATATTTCTTTGTAAATGCCCCTCTCCTCCTGATGAATAGTACCTGGGATATTGAATAGAAAGTGAAAAACCATTATTGTATTCTTCATGAAAAGTAATGGAAATTATGGAACTAATAACAATAATATTTATAATAAGGAATCAAAAAATGAATCTTGTTTTTTTTTTTTAATTTCTTTAAAGAGTTTATTTATTTATTTGACTGAGAAACACAGCCAGAGAGGGAACACAAACAGAGGGAGTGAGAGAGGGAGCAGCAGGCTTCCCTTTGAGCCAGGAACCCAATGCGGGGCTCAGTCCTGGGACTCCAGGATCATGACCTGAGCCGAAGGCAGATGCTCAATGACTAAGCCGCCCAGGCACCCCGTGAATCTTTTTTTTTTTTTTTTTTTGGCACTATTTTATCATGCTAGAATTTTTGTCTCTCCATTCACAGTGCTGCAGATGCTTTTGGATTTTTTTGTACATAGGGAACTAGTTGCAACGCTGACAGCATTGATTCCCAGCTCCTCCCTGTCAGCATTTTAACTGTTTTGTCTTATTTTTTGTTCTCTTATAAAAGAAAATTAAACCATCTACGAAAAATGATAGAATTGAACTCATGACCATGAGGTTTGGGGGGATAATTTATATTTTTATTACAATATAATATATAAGGACAAAATAACATAGTACATGTGTAAAGTGGTATAGGATTAGGTCATTTCATTGAGTTTTCTATCTAATGGAATATTATACAGCTATGAAAACTGATCTTGTGGGAAAGAAACTAATGACATTAGAACAGCTCAAAATAAAATATTAAGTGAAAATCGTTAGATATAGAATTACGGTCATATAGAATTATATGCACAGTACATTCACAGTTACATTACATGAATGTAGACATATGTAGATGCAAAGAACATGATATCAGAATTAAATATGCGAATATTAAATAACTCTGATGGAGTGATTATGAGTTACTGTTTTTAATTTTTTCTCCTTTTTTGTCTGCATTTTCAAAATACGCAACAAGTATGTTCTTACCTCTGTCACATGTATGGAATTACTAAAATTCTTATTAAAATGTAAATAGTTGCAGCTCACTAAATATTTATTTTATCACTATTTCTGGTAATTCTTTATTATTTGGAAATGAGCTAGAGGGCAGCTGGGTGGCTCAGTGGGTTAAACACCAGACTCTTGGTTTTGTCTCAGGCTGTAATCACTGTTGTGGATCAAGTCCTATTTCATATTCTCTTTCTCCCTCTTGCTCATGTTCTCCCTCTCTCTCTCTCAACTAATAAAATATTAATATATATATATATATATTTATATATATATTAAGACAAGTTAGAGATGTGGCCTAAACTGATGAGTGCCTGGGATGTCTGACAAGCGCTGGGGAGTGGGAAGCCCTTAAAGATGTGAAGGAGGACACTAGGAATACCCTAGACCTGAAAAGAGCCCTCCTCCCCCCACCCGTGCAACACTGGGATGGAAGAAAACTATGCTTCTTTTGCCCCAACATCCACATGGAGAGAGCAGTACCAAGATAAACAGGATTGTTACTGAGCTTGGGAAAAGGGGAATGTTCTCAGAGCAGAGCTGGACTGTCTTTTTTACTTTTATTTTTTTATGCGATTATAGCTGTCACACATTGTTACATTAGTTTCAGGTGTACAACATGGTGGTTTGACAAGTCTATATGTCACACCCTGCTCACACAAATGCAGCTGCCATCTGTCACTGCACAGCACAATTGCAATCTCAATGACATTCATAATGCTGCGTCTTCTCTTCTTGTGACCTGCTTCCCGGAATCTCCCATTCCCCTTAATCCGTTTTCCCCACACGTTCCCTCTTTTCTTGCAACCCTCAGTTATCTGTATTTACATGTTTGATTCTGCTTTTTGTTTGTTTGCATATTAATTTGTTTTGGGTTTTTTTTAGATTTTCATATGATTTCAGTCAAGCAGAATGTGACCTAGACTGTCTTAAGGGGTGCAAATTCTTTTAATAGCAGTTTTACTCTCTATTTCCAAGAGACGGGGACAGAATATTCCTTGTATTTTACTAATGTTCTTTTTTCTCTTGGTAATAAAAACATATAAAGGGCTATTAAAATTCTAACATCCCTAGTTCCTGATTCATAGCTTAGATAGTTGAAAAATTAGGTTAAAATATAATTAATTATTATCCCTTTAGAGTAATGTATGCCAAAATATATTACTTTCAAAGGTAGATCATTTCCTGCCAAAAGTAAAGAAGTAATTAGAAAAGTATACCATTAAGGCATATTTTCTTATCTTTAATAAATTGCCAAAAATATTTTCTTTATCACTTTATGGTTTAAATGTCATATTGTGCTTTTATTTATTTATTTTTTTAAGATTTTATTTATTTGACAGAGAGAAACACAGCCAGAGAGGGAACACAAGCAGGGGGAGTGAGAGAGGGAGAAGCAGGCTTCCCGCCGAGCAGGGAACCCGATGTGGGACTCGATCCCGGGTCGCCGGGATCATGACCTGAGCCGAAGGCAGCGGCTTAACCAACTGAGCCACCCAGGCGCCCCCATATTGTGCTTTTAATCAAAGTTTAAATTACGCTACATTAAAGCACTTTCAATCTAAATAAAGTCAAAATATTTCCCGTAAAAAATCAAACTATGGAAACCTTATATGCTAATTACAAGTATTCAGATTGTTGTTTGAAATTTAAGTCTAAATACTTTAAGGAAATATTTTTAAGATTACAACTTGTCTTAAAATGACATAATTTATACTAAACACTGGGAGAGAATAGGGATAAGGATTTATCCAGGATTTATCCAACACAGAATCCAGTGTTGACATTTCAGGGAAAAAATTTCAGGAAGACAATATTTCTATATTTTAGAAATATAATGGTTACTTTAAAGAATTTAAAGGGAGTTGGAAGTAGAAACCAGACTTTAGTTTAAGAGAACTATGTTTAGATTCATAAAAACAGTGGGGGAAAAGTCTAGGTGTAATGAAATAGTTATGTTTAAAGTTCACCAGCAAGCACTATAGAATCTCAGGTATATTACTTGCACGGGTTTTTGTCTGTTTCAAGGGGGATCTGTGGACATTTGAAAAGTTTGTGATAAAATAAATGGTAGTTCTCATAGTTTTGGGACATTTCCTACAATTGTGGTTGGTCTTGGCTTTGTAGACCCAGGGACTGAGCTTGTCAACACAAATGTAGACTAATGGACACTTTTGATGTGGACATCTGTCTTTCCAGTAATTTTTCCATCTGTCTCTTTATACATTAAAGACTTCTTCATGGAGATAGCCAAAAATTTCTTGTAGGTGCAAAGACATAAAGATGAATAAACATGTTCATTGTGTCCTAGGAAATTATTAATACTAAGGTTCTTTCCTCATTGTGTATGGTATCTTCTCTGATAACTAGGGTTTAATGACGTGAAATTAGTCATCAAAGCCTGTGATGGGGCAGAAACTGGAGATAACGAGATTTATGAGAAAAAACAGTACAAACTATAATGAAGTTTGATTGACTTATTTTCCCCCAGAATCTGAAACACATCTCTGTGTCCCACATGTCTCTCTCAGGTATGATGGAGGATACACACTAGCACATTTTGGTTTTTGAACAATTTTTTGTTCTCTTTGCTTCCACTTTATTTGATATAGTCTTCACTTCTATGTGTAAATGTTTATACTAATACATACATGTGCCACTGTAGGCTATAAGAAATAAAAATAAATAAGTTACTTAGAGGATTTAGAAACTATATGAAAATTCTGTGATAAAATGCTGGATTATTATTTTAAAAAAAAACATGAAAAAATGTAAGTAAGAGATTAGTTTAAGTTACAAAGAACTGGAATGGTCTTTCTGGAAAGATGAAGTTCAATGTCCATGTAGAGGGAGCATAAAATAGGAAGGACATCACTAGGAGAACAAGGCTGTATTATGACAATGTCATAGAAATTAGCATAATATGAATATGTAGGATTAATGAACAGTAGTGCTGGTGTGTGTGTGTGTGTGTGTGTGTGTGTGTACATATGTGTGGTGTGCTTAAAATTAATGGTGAAAGAAATCACTTCAATATTGGCATATAATTAAAATATACTATCATTTTATTGTACTTGTTACACTTTAATTGTCATTAGTGGATTTACTCTTTTATTTTGTAATAAGAATTTGAAGTTGTGATGATTATCAGCTATCTTATTTTTCTTAGAATTAAGATAGGAGACGTCGGTAACAGAAAAGTTCACCTAATAAGTTTACAGTCAATCAGAATTTACATTTACTTTCTACTCAATTAGGAAATCTCCATATGTAATTTATTTGCTTTTTTTTTTTTTTTTTTTTTAGTTTTTAATTGATTTATTTGAAAGAGAGAAACACAGCTAGTGAGGGAACACAAGCAGGGGGAGTGAGAGGGAGGAGCAGGGAGCCTGGCATTTGTCAAAGGCATTTGCTTAACCAACTGAGCCATCCAGGTGCCCCTATTTGCATTTCTTTAAAAAACTGTCTTTGGCAGTCAGAGTGGGTATTAATTTTGTGCCATAGATGTGTAAATGTAGACACAAAGAGGTTTTCTTCACCTCTTTGCAATTCACAATCAGTAATGAGCTCTGGCTGCAATCTAGTCTACCTGTGCAATATTGGGTAGGATACATTGGAGAAGAAAAAAATGTCTCATGCGAATTTTTTATGTTTTCATTAAATTAATGTTTAGTAATGTTTATAAATTTTTAAAAAACCCACATCAACAGCTTATGGACAAGTGTATTAAAGGAAAGATGTAATAATACTTCCTTTGACTCATATCTGACTGAATTTGATTAGAGTTCTTAGGTGATTTTGAGAAAAGGTAATCATTTTATATCATTGATTGTAATTGAAAAAAGAAGTCTTGCAGTAAACTATAGTAACATCTTACATTTACATGTTAAGCTTTGAATTCACCTTGCTTTCCTTGAGCCACATTTTCTGCCTTTGTGTGTGTGTATGTGTGTGAGTGCATTTCTTTCTAAAGCTAATTTTACTTAATTAGCTTGGTCATGTAGTCAGTTTAGATAGGCCACTGAGATCTTTAGATAGTTCACAATTAACTGGTCCATTATTTTGTATTGAATAAACAAGTATTAACATGTAAGCACATTTCAGAAAGTCTTTAGTGAGAAGAATTGCTGGAGAGAATACTATCCTTAAGTGGCTAATATTATGTATGTCTATCATTTTAAGTATAAGCATTGAGTCAACTGAAATATTTCATCCAAACACTTTGGTTTCATGTGGTTTGGTTTTGTGTGTGTTCATGTGTTATATGTACATGTAACAGTAGATTCACCAGGTCTAATTCTATTTATATTCTGTTTTTGCCTGTTACTGTGTTTTTGATGAATATTAAGTGTTATTTTTGTATAATACTGTAGGGATGCAAAAAATGACGTTATAATATCTGCCTTCATCAATTTATATTTAATAATAAATACTAATTAAAGTTCTGTTTTGGGGAGGAGGTTTCTAATAGTAGCTGGGAGTCATGATTTGCATTTCTAATTTATTATATCTAATCTTGTAGTTCCCAAAGTAGAAATATCTTCATTTTATAAATGAAGAAACTGAGGCTTAAGGCAAATAGGTGATTTCTTCACATTCACACAGCTACACAGCTACTTAACACAGCACTACAAGTTCTAGCTACAATAATCAAACCAAAAAAAAAAAAAAGTCAACCAAACTAGTAAGGAAGAAGAAAAATTCTCACTATTTGCAGATTACATGATATATACATGGAAAACCCTAAAGACTCCACCAAAAATACTACCAGAACTAGTAAATGAATTCAATGAAGTTGTATAATACAAAATTAGTATACAAAAATCTGCTGCATTTCTGTACACTAAAATAAAGTAGGAGAAATTAAAAAAAAAAAATTACAGTTACACCAAAAAGATTAAATTACCAAGGAATAGACTTAACCAAGGAGGTGATAGACATGTAATCCAAAAACTATAAAACACTGATGAAAGAAATTGCAGATGACACAAACAAATAGAAATTCCATGCTCATGGATTGGAACAATGGATATTATTGAAATGTCCATACTACCCAAAGCATGTATGCATTAAATACACCTCCTAACAAAATGCCAACAAGCAGTTTTCACAGAACTAGAATAAGTAATAATAAAATTTGTATATAGCTCCAAAAGATCCTGAATATCCAAAACAGTCTTGTGAAAGAAGAATTAATTGGAGATATCACAATCCCAGATTTCAAGATATAAAGCTGTAGTAATTAACACAGCACAGCACTGGCACAAAAATAGACAAATAGATTAGAGAACCCAGATAAACCCACACTTATAAAATCAGCTAATCTACAACAAAGGAGACAAGAATATACATGAGGAAAGACAGTGTCTTCAAATGTTGCTGGGAAAACTGGACAGCTACATGTAAAAGAATGAAACTGGACCACTTTCTTATACCATACACAAAAATAAACTCAAGACAGCTTAAAAACTTAAATGTGACACCTGAAACCATTACATTCCTAGAAGAAGACATAAGCAGTAATTTTTTTGACATTGGCTATAGAAACATTTTTCTAGATATGTCTCATCAGACAAAAGAAACACAAGCAAAAATAAACTATTGAAACTACACTGAAAAAGAATGTTGTTTGCACAACAAAGGAAAACCTCAACAAAACAACAGGGTAGCCTACAGAATGGAAGATAATATTTACCAATGATATATCCCATATGTAGAGTTAATATTTAAAATACAGAAACAGTTTATACAACTCAATACCATAAAATATTAGATGAAATAAATAATGTAATCAGATAATAATTCTATTAAAATGGACAGAGGTAGGGCCGTCTGGGTGCACCTGAGTGGCTCAGTTCATTAAGCATCTGCCTTAGGCTCAGGTCATGATCATCGGGTCCTGGGATCAAGCTCTGCACCAGTTTCCCTGCTCAGCGGGGAGCCTGCTTCTCCCTCTCCCTCTGCCTGCTTCTCCCCCTGCTTGTGCTCTCTCTCTCTCTCTCTCTCTCTCTCAAATAAATAAATAAATAAATAAATAAATAAATAACCTTTGAAAAAATAAAAGAAAAGAGGCACAGGACCTGAATAGACATTTTTCTAAAGAAGATATACAAATAGTCAACAGACACATGAAAAGATGCTTGACATCACTAATCATCAGGGTGGTAAAATCAAAATCACAATGAAATATCACTCTGCACAGGCCAGAATGGCTAAAATAAAAAAGAGAAAAAATAAGGAGTGTTGCTGAGGATGCAAAGTGAAAGGAACCCTCATGTACTGTTGATGAGAATGCAAATTGGTGCAGCCACTGTGGAAAACAGTATGGAGGATCCTCAAAAAATTAAAAATAGAATTATCTTATGATTCAGTAATTCCACTATTGAGTATTTACCCAAAGAAAATTAGAACAGCAATTCGAAGAGAAAGATGCACCACCATGGCAGCATTGGTTGTGATAGTCACGATATATCAGCAACCCAAGTTCTGATTTATAAATTAATGGATAAAGAAGAAGTGGGATATACATATAATGGAATATTACTCAGCCATAAAAAGGAATGAGATCTTACCATTTGTGACATGGCAAGAATATGTTGCTAAGTGAAATAAGGGTATGATGCTAAGTGAAATAAGTCAAAAAAGACAACATACCTTTGATTTCATTCTTAAATGGAATTTAAGAAAGAAAACTAACAAATTACGAAAGACACAACCCCCAAAACAATTCTTTGTTTGGTGCAGAAGATAAAGGAGATTGAGAGCACAGACACGATGAACACTGAATAAAGTATAGAAACATCACATCACTATATTGCATATCTAACAATAAAAAAATAAAAGACTGCAGAATCAGAATTTAAGTTCTCATATTCTCTTAAGTTCAGGTAATTATGAGCCTAGTAACTATTAACAAATACAATTTTAAGAAATAGAATATTAAAAGATGATAAAAAGGAAAAATAATTTTTAAATATAAGTTTACATGCTAAATAGTTAATGTAACAAAAAGTGAAATTTCTCTAATCAGTTTAAATAAGAACTCTGGGGGCTCCTGGGTGGCTCAGTTGGTTAAGCAGCTTCCTTTGGCTCAGGTCATGATCCCGGAGACCCGGGATTAAGTCCCACATCGGGCTTCCTGCTAGGCTGGAAGCCTGCTTCTCCCTCTCTCACTCCCCCTACTTGTGTTCCCTCTCTCGCTGTGTTTCTCTCTATCAAATAAATAATAATAATAAAAAAATCTTTAAAAAAAAGCAACTCTGGCATTATATGCACAACTGAAATTTAAAACAAGGGAATAGAAGACAGAATATTACACTGGGATTCAGGAGTCTTGGCTTGATAGTTGAATATTCATTGTGGGAAAACTTCATCTTCTTGCTGGACCTCACATTCTTCATCTGCATGATAAGATGGTTTGATTGAATGACACATGAAATCTCTCCACTTTGCTTATTTTGGAATTATCCAAATATGGGTGCTGTTGTGCAATAATAATTTCTAAACTGCTTGTCCCCTGAATTGGGTGTAAGTTTTACTATGATTTAACACTATTAGGGTCAGTATTTTACAGTTCTCTACTGTCATTTTCAAAACTTGATTTTACTCTTCCTCAGCTTCTAATGGACTTGCTAAATGGCATGTGTTAAGCTGATAATCAAATTTATGCTATTTATGTAAGATGCCAACATTATTTAAACATCACTAATGACTTAATGCCCTTAATGTGCTACACATCTACTGATGAGTTGGAATTTGAGTTCTGCTTTCTTTCAAATGAGAATTAAGAGTTTGGGGCAGTGTGGAAAGTCTGAGAATGAGATATTCTGGTCATGTCATCTTTTATACAGCTTTTATAATGCAACTTTTTGTATTACACATAAATGTTGAAAGAGTAGACAATGAACCTCCAAGTAATTATCACCAATATGTGAATGGTTGCCATTATCTTATGAACTACTTCATCCAAGAATAGAGATATGAATGTGAATAACTATGAGTTGGCAAAATTAAAGAAATAAATCTAATTGAAGCAGAGAGAAGTAGTCGACTTCTGGAGATATGGTCACGGGGAGGATTCTATGCTGGTCCTAAGTGTTTTCTGCAGTTGTGTTAATTCGGAATGACAGAGTTTATCACTAACAGTTTATGCAAGGAAGCAAACTAGAATTATGAGGTAGAATTCCTAAAATATGGGTGTAGAAATTCAGACGTCGAGAAGCAAGGACTTAGAGGTGTTATCATAAGCATCATTGGATATGAAAGGCCATCCTTTGAGTAAGAGGTCAGGTTTATTCTGTGGACTTGAGTTAAAGGAAATCAGCAGGGATGGATGTCTGCTCAACTGTGGTAAATTTAATCTGGCAAGTGCAATTTTCCAACTTTTAATTAGGGTGAGCTAGAAAATAGTGAGTTTCCCATCCCAGCTAATACTCTAGAAAGGTTGAGTAATCATTTGAAAAGAATACCATACCAGAATTCATATAATTGATGGGAGGTAATAAAGATGACTTCCAAAACCAACTTCAGTTCTATGATTTGCCGTTTTGTCTCCAAATCAACATGAAGGTATGGTTTAAACCACTGTTTTAAGTTTTTGGTTTAGGAAAACCAGTTGGTTCCTTGGTCTACAATAGTTCCTGGGGAATGGTGTTGGCTTTTGTAGAAATTTCTCTGCTTCTCATTCCCATACAAGAAACCACCAGGATATAACTCAAAACTCTTTTCTCTTTGGTTTAACTGGCCATATGCGGCTGCTGAAAAATAATATAAAAGCTGATCTCATTTTGCCCTTCAGTTGATAACACCTCAGTACATTCCTTTGTGCTGTCAATACCCATGCAGCTTTTAATGAGCTTGAGCATTCACTGCTGAGCTGTGCACCCAAGCCATTAACTTGTCACTGCCATGTGCTTGGAAATAACATCTGAAAGCAGGTGGCTTGCAACTACCTGGTCTCTGATGATTTTCAATTTGTAAATGAAAAAAAAATACAGATATTAATTAGCTGTGTGTGTGTATGTTTCCTTCTTTCCCAGGAGTGTAACTGTTAACTTAGTTTTCTGCCATTACCTGTTTTGCTAATTGTTTACATTATTTTCTGTCACTCACACATATGATAAAATATTTTTATTTTTAAATAGTGAACTCCTTAGATTTTATTTCTACCAAGAGTCTATCATACTCAAAACATTAAAAATATTCAGAAAAGTAAGCAAAGCTTCCTGGAACATAAGGGCTCTATAATCTTCCCAGGCTCACAATTAAGTGACTTTGGTGCTATGAACCATCAGATGTGTTGCTCTCTGAGGGTCTTACCAGCCACCAAGGTGATGAATCAGCTTGTTTGTATGTCAGGCAGGTGTATGACAAGGGAAGGGTTAAGCCTCCAGAAATCAGAGCTTTACTTCTGCCTCTGGAGTCACTCTGTTTTCTTGAAGTCACTGTGTTTTCACCCATACAACAGAGAAGATAATTCCTCTAATACATCACTTCTAAAGCATTGTGAACATCACAAGAGATACATAGTTTCCAAAAAATTTAAAACACTTAATTTTTTTCTCTTTTTTTATTGAATGAGAATTGATTTTTACTTCATCAGACTCTATGACCCTGGGCAAGTCCGTCAATATTTCTAGGTTTTACTTTTGTCAAAGCACGACAGCAATAACAACTAATTATTTATGGGGTGTTGAGTTTGTGCCAGAAACTGTGCTCACTGCTGTTAATGACACAATCTTATTTATTCATCACAACCACCCTATTTTTTTTTTAATCATTTCTACTTTACAGCTAAGAAAGCAGAATTCAGTTTAGTAACATTCCCAGGATCACAAAGCAGAGTGAGGGAGATGCTGGACATGGATGCTTTAGGTCATTAAATAAGGAGGGATTAAGGATACAAAGTTTCAGTCATGCAAGAAGAATAAATTCTGGGGTTCTGATATATAGCAAAATGACTATAGTTAACAATACTGTCTCATTATACTTGAAATTTGTTGAAAGGGAAGACCTAATGTGTATTCAGCAAAGAAAAAAAAAAGACAGGCGAAGGGAAGAGAATGGAAGAGGAAAAGGGAAAAGTAGGTCATTATGTGGAACAAGAAAGAAAAAAATTTTTTTTAAAAAGTCAACAATTAGTGCATCTTCAGAAGAACCTATGGAATTTTCATGCTCAGAAGTTGCTTTTTAGTTTCTTTAAGACTGGGTTTCTATACATTGAGTCATTTTTTTTCTCCTTGATTTTTCTTTTCTTTTTTTTTTTTTTTAAGATTTTATTTATTTGACAGAGAGAAACAAAGCCAGAGAGGGAACACAAGCAGGAGGAGTGAGAGAGGGAGAAGCAGGCTTCCCGCCGAACAGGGAGCCCGATGTGGGACTCGATCCCGGGTCTCCGGGATCATGACCTGAGCCGAAGGCAGTCGCTTAACCAACTGAGCCACCCAGGCGCCCTCTCCTTGATTTTTCTAACTTCTTAACACGATGGCAGTTAGTCCTAGAATGTCAAAACTGAAAGAGTTAAGTAGACTCCAAAGCCAGTGTGGAGCACAATGCAGAGCTTGAGCTCATGATTTCAAGATCAAGACCTGAGCTGAGATTAAGAGTCAGATGCTTAACCTGAGCCACCCAGGTGCCCCCAAAACTGGAAAAGATTTTAAGAGAGATCTTTCTCAGTTAACCATGAGTTATTTGTGAGTAGGAACCATTGAGTTTAGAGTTAGAGGAAGTCAATCCTAGGATGACTCTGGTTTTTCTCAAGGTCACAAGACACAGCTCTATTTAAAATCAACCTAATGATTCTTAATTTTGTTATTAATCAGTATTAATATATTTCTGGCTTTTCTGACCTATAATGTAAGTTTCTGATTATATGTTTATTGATTTCATGCACTCTAAAAAGTCAATTTTAAAGGAAGAGGACAGTGATTAGTAGTTAGTGCCTGGCGTTTTGCTGAGAAGTGACACATTGATAATAGAATTATCTGATTTCTATCCCCCGGAGAGACCTACAACGCTTAAGATGACTCTGTTCTGAGCCTTTTTTAATCTATTATTTTGTCCTTTACTACTTTCACCTCTTGACTAACTTTCTGATTCTGAGCTTCATAAGTTTACCTTCTACATTACTTGTTTCTTTTCTTTTTTTAAGGCAACAATCCTATTTAGTACTTCCAATGCTTCTAATGAAATTTTGGTCCCTTGAAGATCTTAAGTATATTACTTCCTCTTTATATCATTCTAAGTTTTTTTTTTTCTTTTTTGAATCTCGATTTTATTACTGACAGTTTTATGCTATGATTCTGTACAAAGCACTTTGCCAAATATCCCTTTTAGATACCAAACAGATTTTCAAACTATTTTTATTGATTTGTCATTTATAAACATTTTTTTCCTGCTTATCTTTGGAGATAGGACTGTCTTTTTAGACTCAGTGTTTATTCCTCTCAATTTTGCTGATTTTCTAAGATTCACATAAATATAACTGGTAGAGCTGCCTAGTTCCTGGGTTGCTTCTTAGTGTCCAAGCAGATATCAGCTAGTGAATTCTCGTGGGAACTGATACTATGGTTTTGTTTTGTTTTGTTGTTTGTTTGTTTGTTTCTCATCTCTTTATTTCTTGCTGCCCTGACACTCTAAATGGCATTAATGAAAACAAACACATTGCATTCCCAAGAATACCCTTTTTGGAATGTTCTTCTTGCTTGAGCTCAAGCCTAAAATTCTTTACTTGTAGGGCCATTACTATCTTTCTCAGTCTATCCTATGTGTACCAAAGTGCATTCTGGAAGTTGATATTTCTAATGGATATTGTAAGAGTGATACTGTAGGGTGGAGAGTGTTGGAAGGTAAGACACTGCGTGTGGGATACTTGACATAGCACCTAAGCAGCACTCACGTGGCTGGCCTAATTATCTGCTTAATATATCACTTGAACTTTATTTCATTTCATTTCATTTCATTTTATTATTTTATTTTTCTATTACTTTGCTTCATTTTATTTTGTTTTTTTTATTTTATTTTATTTCATTTCATTTTATTATTTTTAAGAAGGGAGGTAGGAGCAGAGGGAGAGGGAGAGAGAATTGCATTGGGCACGTGGAGCCCAATATAGGGCTCAGTCTCACAACCCCAAGTCATGCGTGAGCCGAAATCAAGAGTCCAGTGCTTAATTGATCTCCCCCCACAGGCACCCCCATCACGTGAATTTGAGATCACAGGAACAAACAATGGTGATAGATTGTAGATTCTTCTTGATTTTTGGGTGTTGCAGTTGTAACCTATTTTTTGGAACAGCCTTGTGATCCAGTTCTTATGGGTTTTAAACTAACTCCAGAGGCATTAAGGGTGATAGAAACTCTTGCAAGTTTCCTGGAGCTTTTCTACTTTTCAGTATAGTATGATACATACTAAATACACCTGTATTTGTTTCCATTTATAATTTGGTAGAGTTGTGAGAGAGCATATGGAAAGTACTGTTAACCGAGTGTGATTTAATATTAATAAACTTATGGCGTTTTTTACTTTTTAAGTTCTAAATGCCATTTTTTTCTTGATTGATTTTAAAAATACTTCAAATTACCAAAATATTTCTTAAAATTTAAAGGGAATGAGGCTCAATAAATTACTGAACCTTCAGTGAACTGCACTATTGAAGCAGCCTTTTCACCAGAAATAAATTGCAATTATTAATTAATAACAAGGACTAATGAACTTCAACTTGTTTTGTGAGATAGATGCTTGCTGTTTCTTTGCTTTGAAGTTAATAGTGAAATTCTGTCTATTGGCTAATAACAGTAGCTTTCATATTTATGAAAACAGAGGTTGGTATTTGATAGATGTTCAAATAGAAAAATAGTGATTATTCTAGGTTTTGGATTGAATTTTAAGATTCACAAATGAAAACAATTTAGAAATCAAAGGTATATTATCTTAGCTCTGACTCCTTCTTGTGTGTAAGTTTGGAAAAATTATGTGATCTCAGGGATATCACTTAGGTGGAGGTAATCAGTGAGTTCACGATCCCTTTTCTTAGTCTTCACAGTAAATTAAGGTCAGCGATAAAAATTAGAAATTTTTATGAACTCCTTAAAGCATTGATTGTCTATATTTTTGTCATAAGATTTGTTCTAACAAAATCATATACATGGAAGGAATCGGGCACATGCACACATTCACACACAGAGAGAAAGAGAGACAGAGAGGAAGGGAGAAAGGGAGGGAGGGAAGGAGGGAGGGAAGGAGGGAGAGAATATCTTCTCAGTATAAAGCCTAAACCAAGGGCAGGAAGTCTGGAAGGTGTCATATTCCTGTTCTTTCTTCCTGGCAACATCTGGGAGGCCTTTATGAAATTGCTGGGCTTCAAGGAGCACAGGATGGAAATTACAATACATAATGATTTTCTGAGATCAAAGGATGTATTTGTGTACTTCTAGTGATGTGCAAAGGTTACAAATATTAGGTTAAATACTATTTTATTTCTATCAATTAGTTTTATTACAATGTAGCCATCATCTTTTTCTAACATTATTTCTTTTAAGCATTTGAAATAGTGTATTCTATTTATTCTTAATTATCTTTTTAATAATATTTTAATTGAGTCATTAATTTGAGTAGCTTTGGGTAGGAAGGATGAGAGGAAATATTAATTTGTAGAAAATGTGATTATCCCTAGATTAAACTGTGATAATTACAAACTTTTTATGCCCCAGTGGATTAGATATGTTTTAGTGCAATGTTGTTTTACTGAAGGACTGAATGTTCTTATGCACTTGTACAGATGTTTGAGATGTACAATGGTTGATTCTTCTTTTAATTTAAAGTAATTCAAAGTATTTTCTTTGAGCAAAATTTGACATTATAATAGAATATTTATTATACTGGTAAATTGCCTGTGTATGTTAATATATGGTAAGTTTATATCTCATTCCTTTGTTATCTGGTCAAATAATGTGCTTTTATTTATTTTACTTGCTGATAAAAATGGACTTACTCTAGTAATCACTTTAAATAAACAGGGGGTCTATGTATATTAACAGAGTTTTTGAGTTTGAGCTTCCATTGAAGTGGTTTCCTAGGAGTTGATTGTGTACCAGAGGGCAATTTTTCCTAAAATAGCTACAAATTCAGATTTCAGTATACCTATTTGCAATGACAAATGATCAGACAATGATCTAGACAGTGTGACTTATTTTTAGCCTTACTAGACCACAAGTGTAATCAAATAAATCAATAACAAGCATTAATGAAAAGAATAAACTTTTGTTCACAAAAATATTTAAAAGAACAAAATTATAAATTAGTATATTTGCTCACAATAGAAGAGAAGATTGAAGTTTGGATTACTATAAACCAAAAGCATTTGCCTCAATTATGATCAATTATTATAAACCAAAAGCATTTGCCTCAATTATGATCAATTCATTTCTCTTTGAGTCTTTAAAGAATTTCACATGAAAATCACCTTAGTTTTTCTCTGTAGTTTTGATTAAAATGTACATTTATTGAATGTCATGTGCCAACTAATGTTTTGGGTTGGAAATAGAAAGAGGAATGAGTATTATACATCTCAAGGATGAGATAGAGATGTAGGCAAATAATTCCAATAGAGTATTTGGGTATTATGTCATGTTAGAAATCCATTTAAGATAATAGTAGAAAGACTGACCTTCTGTTGTAAAGCCTTTGTTAAAAAAAATAGAGTTTTTGGATGGGAGAAGATATTTGCAAATCATACATCTGATCAGGGGTTATAGCCCAAAATATATAGCAAACCTATAAACCTAATAAATACAACCGATAATCAAACCAAAATATAAACAGACTCATAGATGCAGGAAACAAACTGTTAGTTACTAGACTGGAGAGTGGTTGGTGGGTGGACAAAATGGGTAAAAATGATCCAGTACCGACTTCTGGTTGTACAGAGAATAAATCAGAGAGACATAATGTCATAGGGATTATAGTCAACAGTATTATAAGAACTTTTTATAGTGGTGGGTGGTAACTAGACTTATTGTTGGTATCATTTTATAATGTATAAAAATATCAAATAACTATGACACACACCTGAAACTATTGGGATTTTGTATGTCAGTTATACTTCAGTTAAAAAATGAAATCTTGGGGTGCCTGGGTGGCTCAGTCATTAAGTGTCTGCCTTCTGCTTAGGTCATGGTCCAGGAGTTCTGGGATTGAGCTCTGCATCGGGTTCCCTGCTCCACTGGAAGCCTGCTTCTCTCTCTCTTGCTTCCCCTGCTTGTGTTCCCTCTCTAGCTTTGTTTCTCTCTGTCAAATAAATAAAATCTTAAAAAAAAATGAAAATCCTCTTATATGAAGTCCCTACTGGAGGCAAACTCATGGAGACAGAAAATAGAATGTTGTTAGCCAGGGGCTCAAGAGAGAAGGGATGGGGAGTTATTGTTTAATGGAGACAGGGTTTTAGATTGCAGTGATGAAAAAATTCTAGAGATGGATGGCAGTGATGGTTACACAACAATGTGAACACATTTAATGTTACAGAACTGTATATTTGAAAATGGTTAAAATGGTAAATTTTATGTAATGTTTTTTTTTTAAGATTTTATTTATGTATTTGACAGAGAGAAACACAGCTAGAGAGGGAAAACAAGCAGGGGGACTGAGAGAGGGAGAAGGAGGCTTCCCCCCGAGCAGGGAGCCCTGTGTGAGACTCGATCCCAGGTCTCCAGGATCATGACCTGAGCTGAAAGCAGTCGCTTAACCAATTGAGCCACCAAGGCACCCCTGTTATGTATATTTTAACACAATTTTTAAAATATATAAAAGTATATAGCGTTGCAAACATTCAATAAATAAATGCTTTTTAAACAGATGAACAAAACAAATCTAGCTCTCATAAGGTATTCAAGAATGAATAGAAGTTGTTAAATGAACAAGGACGGGAATAATAATAATAATAATAGGTCAGAGGTTGAGGAAATAGCAGTGTCTTTACATGTAGAGATGCAGCCTGAATGCTTTTTGACTCAGTGTTGTAGAAATTACTTGTTTCTTTCTTCTGTTGTCTGTCTATTAGTTTATATAGTCTACCCAAGCCAAAAACAAAACAATAACAAAATTCACAGCTTTACATTTGTGGTAATCCTGTAAATCTATTTGTAATACATGTTGACATACTTAGAGGAAAAAATGTGTTAGTCAGTTTTCGGACTTGATGAAGCAAAAACTTGGGTTTCAGATTTGTGTCTCTGGAGCTATGGAAGGAGCAGTTACAAGAAGATTTTCTCTGATTCTCTGCTTCAACCCGAACAGTCTCACTTTAAACTGGTTTTAATACTGAGGTTTCTCATTTGGAAGAAAAAAAAAGATTCTTTTGCAAAAAGTAAATGCACAAGCAAGATACAGTTAACTGAAATACCCTTTCAGACCCTTAGCCTTGTGGTCCTTGGTTTAATCTATTCTAGATGACAGGGTACATGAGAGCTTATTTATAGAATTGGAGACATTTATTCCTTAAAATCTGTATTTACTTATTTGAAGGTCACTTATTTTTTGCTCTCTGATGATTTTAGAAGTCAGAGAAAAAGAGAGACTAATTGATCATATTAGAATAGAGTTAAGCTCTGAAGAATTGGAAGTTTGATCTTGAAAACTGTACTGCATGATGATTTTGAGAGAAAGAGAAGATAATTAAAGACAAGGAGAAAGAAGAATGAATAAGCATGGACCAGAAGCTGTAGTACAGTGTTCAAGAATGGTGTGCTGGTCCTAATTTTACCTCTTGTTTTAAAAAAAATGAACGTTAAAAAATTAAGGTTTAACATCTGGATTATATGATTTATAAAATGAGAAGATAGAATAAGACAAAAAGATACCTTTAAACAGTGATTATGTGTCTTAGAGCCCTTACCTGTCTCTGTCACCTACTACAAACATTTATGCTCAGAAAACATGAAGTAAACCAAACTGTAGCATACATTAGAATCACCTGGAGACTTGTTAAATCAGGAATTGCTGGACTTCACCCTCAGAGTTTCTGATTCAGTGGGGCTAGGTCAGGCTTGCAAATGTGCATCTTTGACAAGTGCCAACTGATGTTGCTAGTTCCAGGAATGCATTTAGAAAACCTCTAAGAACAACAGATTGTATGAATTTGAATTTCTGAAAGTTTGTGTTCTTCAAATACGAAAACACCATAATGGCCATGCTTCTGCCTGAAACCTTGTGGAAGCCTTTGTTATTGAGCAAATTAAAATAATTTTATTTCAGGAATTTAGGGTTTAAAAAAATTTGACCAAGTGAGTATGACAGTATCCACTACTTCTATTTTTGCAGTTGCTTCATTTACACAGCCCCTTTCTATTAATATTTTTCACAAAAACTGAACTGTGATCAGTTGATGGGTTTATCACATTTTAAACCTTTGCTTTCATAGTATGCCTATCATTATATTTTAAGTTTTATATTTTAGATTTTCTGGATGAACTCTCAAGTTCGACTCTTGATGCCCCTCAAATAGTTTTCCTGTAATTTGAGTATCTTGCTTCCAGAAGGCAGAAGTGATATCTTAAATAAACCTGCCTTATAAAAAAATACTTGCAAACATCTTTAAAAAAAAAAAAAGAAAAAACCATTACATATACAATGGAATACAATGCAGCCATCAAAAAATAAAATGTTGCCATTTGCAACAATGTGGATGGAACTAGAGGGTATTGTGCTAAGTGAAATAAGTCAATCTGAGAAAGACAATTATCATATGATGTCTCTGTTATGATGAATCTGAGAGGCAGGGTGGAGGTTTATTGGGAGGAGAGAGGGAAAAATGAAACAAGATGGGACCAGGGAGAGAGACAAATCATAAGAGACTCTTCATCTCAGAAAACAAACTGAGGGCTGCTAAGGCTTGGTGGGAATAGGGTGACTGAATGATGGACTTGGGGGGGGGGTATGTGCTATGGTGAGTGCTGTGAATTGTGTAGGACTGATGATTCAAAGACCCTGTACCCCTGAAGCAAATAATATGTTATATGTTGATTAAACACACACACACACACACACACACACACACACACGCAGCAAACCAAAACTTCTCATTTAAATACATAAACCTGAAACTTTTTATGAAACACCATCTAAAATGATTGATTTTCAAAGAAGCTAATTTGAATGTGTTCAGAGTTATATAATGTATTTTTTTCTCGAGTGTCATTTTTAGTATGATTATTTGGATATGGACCCAAGCTCAATAAGAATATTGTGATACTCACTGCAGAAGAAAGATACTAAAGGGAGAATAATATAGATATTCAAAGATTTTAAGAAGAAACCTATAGATTTTTATTTAGCTAAAACCATATAACTTTCCATAGGGAAGGTTATAGGGAAACTTATTTCACCCTAATATAAGAAAAAAAAAAAACTAAACAGAGTAGTAGAAATTAAATAATGTGCTGATACTTTCCATAAATGTCTTCAAGTTGTGACAGAATGGATGCTTATGAAAAATATTGTATAAAACGTTCTTGAATAGGATGAGTATTAGTTTGAATGCTGTTCTGATTTCTTTGTGGCTCTAACAATGACCCTATTATAATTTAAACTAATTTTCCCCCAAATGCTTATTTTCTATGTAATTAACTAGCTTTTAAAGTCTTTTTAATATTCATGTAGTTAAGAGCATAAAATTCATTGGGGTCTTGCATTCTAAAGATTTTTTTTTCCATTAATAGATGCAATTTTGCTTTTCATATGGTTTAGACGATGGAACTATATTGGACAAATGCTATTCTCAATTCTCAATGCTATTCTCATTATAGAAGGGAAAACAACTGAAAATAAGAAAGGCCTTAGAAAGAAGAAAATATAGTACATGTAAGATCTTTTGGTTTTAAAATTTTGAACAACCAATTTCTGGTGACAGTTTCTGAAAATTGCAATTCTTTTTTGGCTATTGCTTTAGCTTCCAGATATCACTTAAGACAGTGAATGAAAAGGTAATCATTACCCTTCAGAGGTAAAAGAAAATCTCTGTGGGTTTTATAGAACCTTCTTGATTTCAATAAGTATTAAAACGTTTTGTAATTTTGCAGTGTCCCACGTTCAGGGTGAAGCCAAGTTGATTCTGCTCTGAGCTCAGCAGGGTGAAACTTTTAGCAAGTATGAAACACTCTTAACTGGCCCACATTCTTTCAGTGGTATAGCACTCAGCCAGAGGCCATTACAAAGCTATTTACTAAGCAACTGGACCAGACAAAAAGGTTTTTAATGAATCCTGATCAGAGACCAGATTAGTTGACCGGCTCCTGGAGTTTATAATCTGGCGTATGGAGTAAACATAAAGCCATCATTGAAGTCAGAGTAATTTAAGCACTCTACCAGAGTCTGTACAGTGTATGAAAAGTAAGCACAGCACTGGTGTCAGATTTGTTTTGAATTCTAGCTTAGACCTTTACTGTGACCCCATGCCAATTATTTAATTTATGCTAAGGATTAGAAATATAAGTGTGATCAAGCCATAGTGTCTGCCTGCTCTCAAGGAATTTATGTCTAACGAAGTTGTTGATGTGGTCGAGTGACTGATTTTGCAATATATAATATATAGCATGGGTTAATGCAATAGAGTTTGATGGTGCTATTGTAATGGTCATACACTCACCCCTAGGAGGGTCTCCTATTTAGGGAGATCAAGGAAGGTTCCCTGGAGGAAGGAACAATTTAGCAAAAACCAGCAGGAAAAGTAAAAGTAAAAATGCTTCAGTAAATATTGAGTGCTTGTCTGTGTCAAACATTCAGGTAATAGCAATATACGTGAAGTAGTTCAGTAGGACAATCCAGTGAGATAGGCAATCTTATTCCATTTCCTCAAGATGAGAACATAGATGTTTAGGGAGGCTATATAAAATTATTGCAATGTTGCAGCTGAGCTGGGAGTCAAAACGAAGTTAATGCTATCAATCTCTGTGCAATACTATGCAGCGTATTAGACAAAATGGATTTGTAAGTCTTTTCTATAAAGATGATATTGAAGCTATGGAAGTGGATTAGATGCTCATGGATAATAGAATGAGGGGGATAAAGATCTGAGCATTACACTAGGGGAACTCTTTCTCATAGGTTTTAAGATAAGAAAAAAAAAAAAAGAGCCAGAAAAATAAGTGAAGAAGCTAAGAATACGAAGAATGTTTCAAAATAGTATAGTCAGGAAGATAACATAAAATCATTATGGACTTAGCACTTTGCAATCCACTAATCGTCTTTGATGGAGGAAACACAATGGAGTGTTGAGATTGAAGCCTGGAACAATGCATTAGTGGGTGAGTGGTGAGAGTTAAGCCCACTCTTGCTTTAAATTGCAGGAGTTAAGCCCACTCTTGCTTTAAACAAATCAGTGGAGCTCTGGGTGGAGGCAGGAGCATGTAAGACAAATACATTTTTGTCTCCTTGTTTGCATGGAGACTAGAGACATTTATGGGGAATTTGCATCTCTTTTAACTGTTACACATTTTGTCCTAAATTTTGTGAGATTGGATGGGAATGGGGGTATTCTCTCCTAGAGCATGAATTCCAAATTGAAAAAAAAAAGTGTGAATTTTGTATATGAACACCTAGAAGTATTTTGAGTGTTGTCCTTAGTTTTAGGAAAAGGTGTGACTTAATATAGAAAGACTGGGTATTTAGAATATTATCAAGGAGAGAGAGTTATCACTTTTCTGTCTTCTGTATTTCTCTCTCTCTCTTTCCCTTTCTCTCTCTCACTCTCCTTCTCCCTCTCTCCCTGTTTTTAGTTATCTCTTCCAGCCTGGCATTCAGAACCTGAATTACACTAAAGAGATCTCATTGGTTCTAATGGTCTCTTTCCAAGGCAAAGTTTGTGTTCAATTCATATTATTATGTCTCCTCTCCCATCTAAATTGTTTTTAGTGGAAAAGACTTAGGCAGTGATAGTATGGGTGATTTGCCGTCAAGAAGAGCATAGGCTGAAATAGTTTTTAATCTCACATTCACCTCCTGAATTCCTACCCATTCAATTATAATTTTAAAATAGGCTGTAGAAAGTAAGGGGAGAAGTAAAGAAAATGAAGACAAAAAATGTTGGGAAATTAGTAATTATGCTTTCAGGGAAAAAAAAGATGAATTAAGTACAAAGAGCAAAAGAAAAGAAATACTATGAATTAGACCCCCCCCCCAACAAAAAATCAATGACATTAAAACAGGAAATTAGTAGAGAAAATTCACCAAAACCAAAATCCTGTTATTTGGAAAGATCTCAGTAAAATTGATATGCCTCTGGCCAAGCTAACTAAGAAAAAAAAAAGAAAACAAATATTACTAAGAACATAATTGGAAGATGGGATCACTAGAGGTCCCATGAACATTAAAAGGATAACTTGATGTCTACAAATTTAGTAACCAATTCCTGTATCAATTCTAACTGAAAGATCAGTCAGCTGAAAGACATAACCTACCAAAACTCCCACAAAAAGAAATAGACAATAGGTCTATTGAACAGAAATTGAATTAGTATTAATAACCTTCCAAAGCAGAAAGCATCATGCCAAGGTGGTGAGTTCTATCAAATTTAAGAAATTATACTGATCTACAGTTACTTTCAGAGGACAGAAGCAGAGGGAACACTTTCTAACTCATTCTATGAGACTAACATTAATACTAAATACTAAACCCGGACAAAGATATTATAAGAAAATAAAACAGCATTCCAATATCTCTCATGAACATAGATGCTGAAATCTTCAATAAAATATTAGCAAGTCAAATACAACAGTGTATAAAAAGAATTATAAATCATGATCAAGTCAGGTTTATCCTAGGAATGCAAGGCTAGTTGAATTTTCAAAAATCATTTAATACCACCCATCACATTAACAGACTGAAAAAGAAAAAAAAGTACATATGCATATAAATTAGTACAGAAAAATCATTTGACAAAATCCAACACCCATTTATGATAAAACTGTTAGTAAACTAAGAATAGAGAAGAATTTCCTCAACTTGATAAAGGATGTGTACAAAAACCCCTATACCTAGTATCATATTTACTGGCAAGAAGTTAGAAGCTTTTCCACTAGAACAATTCAGGGATGTTTCCTCTCACCATTCCTTTATGACTTCATACTCCTTATACTGCAAGTCTTAGCTAATGCAATAAGACCAAAATAAATAAATAAATAAACAAATATATAAATTAATAAAGACAATAAAGTTCCATCGATTGGGAAGAAAAACTGTCTTTGTTCACACATGATATGGGCATCTATCATCTGAAAGAATCACCAAAACAACTCCTGGAATAATTAGCAATTATGGCCACAATGAACAATCTGTTTCTTTAGATTAGAGAATCACACTGAATATTGAGTCAGATAAATAACAACTGAGTTAACAAACCTGGAAATCCTGTTTTGCTTAAGCTAGTTCAGAGTGGGTTTCTGCCATTTGCAACTTTGTGAAGTTAGTCTGATGTCGGGGGTGGCGTGATCCGCCCCCTCCCCCCCACCATGCTGCAAGCCACCAAAAACTATGGTGGAGGTACCCATGAAATTACCCTGTGGGCCGGGGCAATATGTCCTTTGGGTCCCTGAGACGTGCACCTGGACAAGTGCTCATCCAAGTTGTGAGAGCCATGCCAATCCCTACACCATCTTTGAAGTTTGGTCTCCTCACTGCGAAAGCGCCGTCGCCTTCTCTCACCCTCGGATCCCGACTGTTGCTGGGGCTGGCCCCCGGCAGTCTAAGAATTGTCTTAATTTGTAGTCTTGGTTTTATGCTTATTTTTCCGTAGCATTATCAATATGTATATATTAAAGCATATTTAATAATTTTTATTTGCAATTTGTATTTCTTATAGAATAATGGTTTTGAGTATATTATAGTAAATTACTCTTTTTTTTTTTTTTTTGATTATTGCATTTGCTTGTAGGTTAGGATAGTTTCCCTGCTATGTAGGGCTGCCTCATTGGAAGACTGCCTTAACTACTTTTATAATACTAACCCAAAAAGAATAAATAGAGCATAAGAAACATGGAATATTTACCTAAAAATTAAATATAATTGTAATCTGGCATCTTTATAACTATATACACTTACATTACATAAGATATGACACACATTTTGGTCAAAAAAATTACCAATGAGCAACAAATGAGCTGAAATGATATTCTAAGACTAATTTGCCACATGGAGGAATTAAGGTTGGCCAAACAGGCAAATATTAAGATTTATTTTTTGGGGTGCCTGGGTGGCTCAGTTGGTTAAGCAACTGCCTTCAGCTCAGGTCATGATCCCGGAGACACGGGATCGAGTCCCACATCGGGCTCCCTGCTCAGCAGAGGCCTGCTTCTCCCTCTCTCACTCCCCCTGTTTGTGTTCCCTCTCTGGCTGTGTTTCTCTCTGTCAAATAAATAAAAAATAAAATCTTTAAAAAAAAAAAGATTTATTTTTTAAATATGTGTTATGCAATGGAAGAATTAGTTGCTAGGCAATTTATATACCATATTGATTACTCAAACTCTTCTAGGGAATGAATTGTATTAGGCAACCTTTAGAAGGAGCCCAGAGTAATTGAAATACTATAAATTAAAAGGATCCAGTGAACAAGATAAGCAGGCATCTTTTGTCCCTCTGCCCCAAGTAAAAGTAGAAACTTCAGTGTCATGGTATATATTCATTTTTAAATATGTTTTTACCTATAAGAATGTTTTTTTAGAGATTTATTTATTTGAGAGGGCAAGGGAGCAAGGGCAGAGAGCGAATCCCAAGAGGACTCTGCACTGAGTATAGATCTTTACCTGGGGCTCTATTCCATGATCCTGAGCCTGAGATCATAACCTAAGCTAAAACTGAAAATCAGACAGTTAACCAACTGTGCCACCCAGGTGCCCCTGCCTATTAGTATTTATTGATGATAGGTTCAGTTCTCAAAAAAAAAAAAAAAGATAAAAGATAAAGAAAAAGAAAAGAAAGCTATGTGAGATTACTAAAATGTGATAGGCATAAGCCATCCCCTTAAAAAGTTACAAATACAGCTAAAGATCTTGTTAATATCTGCATTTTTATTTTCTTGATAATAATTTCAACCATACCAAGAAGTAGAGAGAAGAGTATAATGAAATTTCACCAGGTCCTGGGTCTCTGTGTTCTTATATATCCCCCACACCTTTGCCTGTTCACCTGTGTGCTAAGGGAGATAAACCCGTTCAGCTGTGATTTTTTTTTTTTTAAGCCTCCTCTACATGCCCCACTTGGTTCTAGCAGTGGAAGGCTCTAGTGAGAGGGAGGATGGATAGGACAAGAGGACCCTCAGGAAGCGCCCCCCTCAACACACACACGTATTTCTGGGCTTCAAGCATCATGTAAACATGTGGCCTTACTTGCTTCATCAACTACTTTTGCTTCTTTAAATAATTATATAACAGACTTTATGCTATTTAACCTATAAATCCCTCAGTATGCATCTGGGAAAAAAAATACATTGTCTTCATAATTAAACCACTGTTATTACATCTAAACAATTTAGCAATAATGCCATAATACCATAATACCATTTTTAAATGTTTTAAAATACTTCTGATTGGCCCAAAATGTCCTTTATGATTGGTTTATTTGAACTGTGCTCCAATGAAGATCCCCACATTGTAGCATATCTCATGCAATATTTGGAGCGTATTTATAGTAAAATAAGATTTTTTTTATTCATCTAAATTTCAAATTTAACTGGATGTTCTGTGTTTTTATTTGGTAAATCTAGCAGTCATACTCACTGTCCACTTAGGCTGTTTATTTTTATCTCTCACAGGTATTTGCCAAGTCCTGGTGTAGTTGCCAGGGGCAATTATGAGGAGATGGTCAGGGTTTTATGGAGCATGCATTGTATAATTAGGGATGATGATCAGGCAATAAACAATTAAATGAACAAGATCTTGATAAGTGCCATGAAGAAGGAAAAAGAGGGGTAGGATGGGGTGGGAAATGGGGACTAATCACCCTCCAGGAAAACTTTGAGGCAGTGACGTTGACCCGGCAGTGAGACCTGAGAAGCACCCACACACGGACAAATAGTAAGGATATATGTTAGGAAGAAGGGGTTGAAGATGCCCACTTGCTGAGGTGGGAGTAAATATAAATTGTTTTTTCTAACGACTGTAGTAAGGCATTAATTTCTGGGGTATCTTGAGTACAACAGGAGGGTGTTTTAAAATAGAGTCACAGAGGTAGATAAGGTCCATGCTATTTAGAGACATTTATGTTGTGGGATGATATTTGGGTTTTAGTCTGCATATGGCAGGACGCTTTCAAGTAGGAGTATGACATGAAATGATCTTCTCTGGAAGAAGATCAGTCAGGTGGTAGGAGATTATCAGTGGACAAGGTAGGTCCTGGACTGGACTGGTTGGCAGGTAATTGCGGTAGGTCAGTGGGGCATGGAAGTGGTTCTGACCAGGGTAATAGCAGTGGAGATAGAGAGAGGTGGATGCATTCCAGAAACTGCTTGGAGAAGTACTTTGCAGCTTTCCAGGATGATTCAGCCAGCTCTATTTCTTTCTTTATACTTCCAGTGGGATCATGAATAAACTACCATTGCACCATCTCAAACACTGTTAGAATTCCTGATTTTGTCATTTTCTTTCTTCCAGGCTAGAAACCTCCTAAGGACAGGGGGAAAAATGGGTTTTTCACATCATCATGCTCACATTCAATGCTCAGTACATGTTTTGGAGAGGAATTATTTAATAGAATTTGCTTTGTATTTCATAAATATACATTCTCAAAAAAACATGACTCCTGCAATTGTGTCAACTGAAAACTCAAAACATATATATGATATATAATATGGTTCTTATATACAATAAATATTCTCCTATATGCAGCATATAATATATAACGTATAATATATGCAATGTTACATATAACTATGTTATATATATGATGCATGAGGAAATTTATATGGTACAAATTATTTATCGTATTTGTCATATATAAATATATGTGATATAATGTAATATATGTTAAATGGTGTACAGTTATGGTGCTATAGAAACTTTAAGACCTTTTTCTTTTTTAACCCTTGAAAATTAATCTCCTTATGGTTGTGGCAAAAGGAATCAAACATACACGTTTTCAACTTCTTGAAACAAATAAGATGTAACTTCCTCAATTTTCCTTTACCAAATCATAAAACTGATACCTAACTCATCTTTTCTCCTTTGCTCCTTCTGCAATTGAAACTACTCTAGAGGAGTGTCTGGGTGGCTCAGAGAGTTAAACATCCAACTCTTGATTTCAGCTCAGAATATGATCTCAAGATCATGGGATCAAGCCCCGAGTCGGGCTCTTTGCTCAACAGAGTCTGCTTAAGATCCCCTCTGCCCTTCTTCCTCTGCCCCTCCTCAACCACTTACTGCACTCTCTAAACAAACAAACAAACAAATAAAATCTTAAAAAAAAAAAACCTACTCCCAGTTCTCTTAGTAATGAATATAATCCTGTCAACTTAAGGAAATCAATTTTCAAAATGTTATCACAGCAAACAAAATGCACCCAACTGCAATATTCCCTCTGCCTGCATTTATGTAGTCTTAAAATAATCACACACACAGACACAGACACAGACACACACACACACACACACACACGTTCATTCTATAACATCCAACGACAGGGAGTTTACAATAGCTCAGTTATGGCAAGCCACATAACTTCTTGGCTCTTTTGAAAATTATGATTAATCATTTATGTCATGATTTCCATTTTTGCCTGCTCTCTAATACTTTGACAGGACATTATTTTTATTGTATGGTTTTTCTATCCACTTTGTCTTACAGGTGCTTGATGCTTGGAATTCGATGAATTTGTCATGAATAAGTAATTGATCTAAACTAAATAATAATCTTACTGAACCTAATGGTACAAAGTTAAGTGTGGTTATCTCTAGAACAGTTCTGCTGGGTAGGAGGATGGGTAGGGTCCTGGTTAGGTAAGCACCCATGAGTTGTAACCCTCACTGCTAACAAAACAGCACTCATGGTCTAGGGTCGCTCAGCTTCATGTGTGAGGACTAGGGACATTCTTGAGAACAGCAGTCACAGCAAAGTGATATTAAGTATATAACTATTTCTCTTAGGGTCTCTGAGTGAATACTCGTTTAGTAAACATGTTTCATTTCATAGATTTACTCAGTGAGGCTCCTCTATAATTGATCAGTATTTCATTATTTAGTGTCAAGCATTTGTTATAAAACAACTTTTAATTTAACCCCAAACTAAGCTCTAATCACATCAAAACTAATGTATACCTTAGTCACAATGGGGGCAATAAGAAGAATGTCAGAATTACTATTATTATTTTTTAAAAAAGGATTACTATTATTATTTTTGTGTGTGGAGGGATAAAGGACTTCTTCATCCAGCAAGATTCTTTAATAAACTCAGTTCCTTATTTTGTTATATGATTTTTGCTTCTTTAGTTCTTATTGAAGAGACTGAAAACTTAGAGTTACGAAGGACTATTTGTTTTAAGTTGAATGAACAAAAAAGCAGCCCTGAAATTGAAATGGTTTGTGTTTATGTCCCCGTGGATGCTTGTTGACTACACAAAAACAGCCATGCTGTAGCATAATTATCCAAAGAAACAAAGCTAGGCTGAGATAATTCCCACAACGGCTATTTTTAGTCAGTAATAATTATATGTTAACCAACTAGTGTTTTCTGCTAAAGGGAAGATGACATTTCGGTTGATGATAAGTTGTATGTTCTACAGCTGCATCTTCATGGAATAACAGGCTCTCTCTAATTTTCTTTGCAGCGGGAATTAAATGTCACGTGATCTTGCTCTTTTTTGGTCATTGTTCTGTCTTTATGCCCTGCTTGTTGTAAATAGGGGTACTGGCCATTGCGTAAAGGATCTTTTTTCTGTCTTTCTTTCAGTATGTCTGTTTTCTTTAACACTTAAGTTTGATGTTGAGAAAGAAATGAAGTATTAAAAAAAAACACTCGTGTTGGTTATATTTAATTAATAACATAAAAAACTTCTCTTTTGAAAGATGTTACAGGATCACTCACATGCTACGGTTTTACCCTGTGTATAAGGTGTATAGAAACACATTAAGACAAACACTGAAACTCTCTAGACCTCAGTAAAAATTGGAATCTAATTCCCTCATTTTAGAAAAGAAGTTCGAATTAGGAGAGATTAAATAATTAGTTTCAAGTACAGAGCTCTGTCTCAGGATTATTGACTGTATCACAGAGTTGTTGTCTACCTTTATAGTCAATATCAGCTTATACTAGTTGTCTTTTCCCTTACAAATAACCTGCACAGAAAAAATATTGCATTGTCTTCCTGACTGTCACTGTTTGAGATCATCATATTGGTTTCATGAGGTCTCTTAGAGAAAAGCTTATGGTGTTGGAAGGAATTAGAAGAGTGGGAGGAACAGAATTGTTCAGGAGAGCTAATGTCTGTGCATTTTAGGCAGCACCTGAAGATATGAGATTATTTTATAACTCAGAGTGGAAATCAGCATTTATCTAATATGAGATTTATCAGTGCCATTATTATTTTTTTTCAAAGATTTTATTTATTTGACAGAGAGAAACACAGCCAGAAAGGGAACACAAGCAGGGGGGTGAGAGAGGGAGAAGCAGGCTTCCCGCCGAGTAGGGAACAGCCCAATGTAGGGCTTGATCCCGGGTCTCTGGGATCATGACCTGAGCTGAAGGCAGTTGCCCAACCAACTGAGCCACCCAGGCGCCCCATCAGTGCCATTATTTTTTATTAGCATGCAATATTCAGAAAATCTTTACTAATCCAGTCTTCCAAAGCATGACTATACAGCAGTGGGTTAATGATTAACAACACGGGCCTCTCCATGCTTCTATCTAAGTTTTCTCCCGAATCCAGTTGAATGAAGACCTGACTCCTGGACACAGATCGTGTGCTTCCATTGTGACACTGACTGTGGAGCAGGATCATGTTCTGAGATCATTCTAGCTCCTGACAGCCAAGGTACGGTGCATTCAGAGTGCTGTAGGGACATTCAGGACAGGGGCGCCTGGGTGCCTCAGTCATTAAGTGTCTCCCTTTGACTCAGGTTATGATCCCAGGTTCCTGGGATCAAGCCACGCACCGGGCTCCCACCTCAACGAGGGTCTGCTTCTTCCTCTCCCATATTCCCTGCTTGTGTTCCCTCTCTCGCTGTCTCTGTCTGTCAAATAAATTAAAAAAAAATCTTAAAAGAACATTCAGAACAAATACTGGCATCACGAGGGAAGAGATTTTGAAGTGGTATATGAGATAGCAAACAGTTTTGATGTCAGACAGGTCTGCTTCTGAGATTTGGATCCTCACCCTAATAATTTTATGAGCTTCATCAGCTAGCCTCTCTAAACTACAAATCTATATAACTAGGATAGCAATATCTAAACCTTAAGGATGCAATGAAGTGTGTGTAATACGCTGAATATGATTTTAGCACATATAAATAATAAATAACCCTTTATCATAATTATAAATTTTTATCTATAAATAATTGGTCCAGGTTTCATTTATTAAACTGAGACCAAAAAGAAAATATTTATTTTTTTCTTCTAGTGGACGCCTGGGTAGCTCAGTCAGTTAAGTGTCTGACTTTTGATTTTGGCTCAGGTCATGATCTTGGATCGTGAGATGGAGCCCCAAATCAGGTACCATACTCAGCACGGAGTCTGCTTGGGATTCTCTTTCTCACTCTCCCTCCATCTCTCTCTCTCTCTCTTTCTCTCTTACAAACAAACAAACAAACAAATAAAATCTTTAAAAATATTTTTTCTCCTCCAAATTAATGGGAGAAAAATAAAAAGTATATAGACTCCATAGACTCTTATAGGTTGTTTCAAGGCTCAGATCTCCCATGAAAAACTTCCACAGCTGTTCAGGCTCACTTATACATGATGGCAGCAGGAGGACAGACTGACATGCTTACTGGGACACGTCCACAGCCAGAGAGCTTCATGTCATTTTAGATTATTTTGCTTTCTTCCCCCTCAAGCATAGAGTTACTGGAAGGCTGTAGAGTCAGCAAAACATAGTGAACTTGTAATCTTTGCTGATCTTCTGTTTTATAAGCTGTGCTGCATTTTATTGTCAATAACTAATTCCTTGTAAGGAGAGGTAGTCACTTTGATATTGTGTTAATAGGAAAGTCAAAAAAGTGTCAGTATTAAGGATCTAAATTGTTAAGATACATTTTGCTATTTCTAGTTTTCCCTTTTCAGTTTTTATACTTCATATATAAAGCTACATGTTCTCATTGAAAAAAACAGTGTACTGATAGCTCAAGGATATTAAATATACATACACATACATATGTAATTTCAAGAGGTAGTGAAAAAGTGCTATACCAAATAAGTGCAATTGTATTGAATATTTTCAGGACAGTATTAAATTCAGGATGGTATATTAGGTGAGCCATGCTAGTTTATATATCAGACTATATTTAATATAGTTTATTTTTTATTAATTTCATTGACTATGATTTATACTATAATGAAGCTAACATTCTATAAATACATTGTTTTATGGAGTTTAATTCTTTATAAATTAATTATAACCATTAAGTAAGTTTTAGTATAATGAAAATGACATTTATAAACTTTGAATTCTGTTTGCTGCTGGAAATCCCGCATCAGGGTAAATTGGGGCATGAGGAAAAAGGATAATGTTGCTTTCATTAATGATAAATTTCAAGTTTCTGGATTTTGGGGCCTTTTTGTATCTTCAAGGAAGAATAAAAAGAGCTTTTGGAATTTTTTACTTTCTCTGGTTCTTGGGAGACTGGCCTTATTTTGGAATGGCTTGGTTAAAGCATATAACAAAAAAGGCAGATTAACCTCTTAGCCCTGATCTGTCTGGCATGGTTTATAAAGGCAGCAAAATCTAAGCTGAGATAGGAAGCATGGATTAGAGTTGGCGAGGCTAATGGGTAGAGGTGATGTACTCAGGCCAATGAAATAGCATATATGAAGGTCCATGGGTGAGAGAAATGGTTTATTCTAGAATCTGAAAGGAACCTCTAGTTAATAGAGTGTAGACATGAAGTTGGTTATATGTAGAATGTGGACACTAGTGAAGGGAAGTGAAGTGAGGTGTAGTTGGATTATTACACAGAGATTGACTTACTTAGGGTTTCATCACACGTATAAATAACTTTGGAATTGAGTCTAGAAGCCATGAGGAGAAAACCCCAGTGGTTGGTTGGTTTGTTTATTTATTTACTTATTTATTTATTTAAGAAAAGATTTTGTTTATTTATTTGACAGAGAGAAACACAGCTAGAGAGAGAACACAAGCAGGGGGGGAGGGAGAGGGAGAAGCAGGTTTCTGGCTGAGCAGGGAGCCTGATGCAGGGTTCCATCCTGGGACTCTGGGATCATGACCTAATCTGAAGTTAGACATTCAGTGACTGAGCCACCTAGGTGCCTCTGAAAACCCAGTGTTTTAAGTGAAAAGTGACATGACCAAATTTGCATTTATTTTATTTATTTTGTTTAAAGATTTTATTTATTTGAGGGAGAGAGAGAGAGAATGAGAGGAGAGAGGTCAGAAGGAGAAGCAGACCCCCTGCAGAACAGGGAGCCCAAGTGGGACTCGATCCTGGGACTCCAGGATCATGACCTGAACCGAAGTCAGTTGCTTAAGCAGCTGAGCCACCAGGTGCCCCAAACTGGAACTGAAAATTTTAGAGTCTTGGGTCTTAGAACTTCTGAAATTAGAGTACAAATGATTGCTTGTTGTCATCTTCAGTAAGAATAGCCATCCCCAGGGAAGTGAAATGGCTTGCCTCATCACACTGCTCTGGAAATAGAAGTGTAAGGAACTGTTGAAACAGGTCCTACCTCTTGGAAGCACTCTGGGGAAGGTGGATGATATTAAAATTCTTTTTTAAATAAATACACTCTTATAGGCTGCTATGAGTCCTTCAAACTCACCAAACAAACAAAAAGCAGCAGAAGTAAGAAAACATAGAAAGAAAGAAAACCCCTGCTAAATGTTATCTCTCCATAACACTAATGAAGTGGCTGAATAAATTTTCTAGCATGTCTCCTAGCATAATACAATTTTCTATGAGAGGTAAAGATTTAAAAGAACTATTAAAATAGTTCATATAAGGCATAATATTTTCCCAGAATTACCAGGCTATTACAAAATAGGACTCTAAGCAAAGTAGATTTTTAAGTGTAACCCCATTATCATTTGCTCATGAAAGCACAGATTTTATTACTCTGCAGGTCAAATGACCATCTACTCCTCTGAATCCAGACAGTTTTTGAAGATATATTTATCTTGAATATGTGGATTATAAAAATAATAAATAAGTGTTAGACTTACTTGCCAAAAGTATGGTATCAATGTTACCAAGAGTTGAGGGTGTCACAAGAGAGAAATCAAGAAAAAGACAAAGATCGGGGTGCCTGGGTGGCTCAGTTGGTTAAGCGGCTGCTTTCGGCTCAGGTCATGATCCTGGAGACCCGGGATTGAGCCCCACATTGGGCTTCCTGCTTGGCGGGAAGCCTGCTTCTCCCTCTCTCAGTCCCTCGGCTTGTGTTCCCTCTCTAGCTGTGTTTCACTCTGTCAAATAAATAAAATCTTAAAAAAAAAAAAAAAAGAAAGAAAAGAAAAAGACAAAGATCAAGAAAAAGACCAAGATCATTTTGACCAAGGAAAAATAAATGACTTCATCCTTTTCTCCAAGACTTTGCTTTCTAACAATGTAGAAAAAAAATGCTCGAATTCTCCAAGGGTTTTCATGTAATACACTCTTTACCTCTGTATTAGTTTTCTAGGGCTGCTGTGGTAAAGTACTATGGACTGGGTGTCTTAAAGCACAGACATTTATGTTCTCACATTTCTGCAGCTGAAAATCCATGGTCAGAGTGCTGGCAGAGTTGGTCTCCTCTGAGACCTCTCTCCTAAGCTTGTGGATAGTCACCCTCTTGCTGCCTCTTTACATGGTCATCTTTTTACATGTCCTCCCCAGATTCACTGTTTTGTATTCACATTTCTCTTCTGGATTGAAACTGGATTAAGCCTCACTCTAATGACCTCATTTTAACATCTTCTTTAAAGTCCCTAGTTCCAAATACAGTCACCTTCTGAAATACTGGAGTCATAACTTTAGTATATGGATTTGGTGGGGACACAGTTCAGCTCTCTGAAAACCTCCAAAGGTTTCAGTGACACCGTATTACCAACTCAGACATACTTCTGACTTTCTTTCTGGCCCTTCCCCTAATTTGCCTACTCCACTAGTTAAAGTTTGCTCGTGCATGCATGAGATTCCTTACCCAATAAGTGTCTAACCTTTACATTCATTTCTGTAAAAGCTACGTAGGACTGGCTTTACAACACACTTCAGAATCTTCACAAATAATTTTATAGATAAAAATCTTTTCTCTAAATAAAACTCATGCACGATTTTCCACTTAAGGTCTTCTACATTGGGTTCTACATTGGGTTCTACATTGGGTTCTACATTGGGTTCTACATTGGGTTCAATTATCACCTATATTTCTATTGTATCCCCATTTAATACCTTTGTCATGTTCAACAGGGTGTCCTGTATGTATAATATTCTCAAATAATGTTGTTAGAGTAAGTTGCTGATCAGTAACATATGTAGCTCCTTGAATCGATTTCTTTTCAATGTTACCTTAATGGCTTTCTGAATTCCCAGCACTAACTTTCATTCACCTTACTACTTGGTAACCCTCTCCAGGCTTGCGTGGGCTGTTAAATGTTTTAGACAGCCCTGGAGCCATGAGGTGTATTAGCTCAGGGTACTGCAGGCACTGTATACACCTCATGGATTGTCAGGCTTGATTTTACTGATGTGGGTGGATGGTTATCTAGATGTACTCATTGTATCTTGCATTTCCTTGTGTGTCCTTTCAAGAAGATGACCTGACTGATAGAGCAACTGTTTCTCTTTAATTAATGTTATATAAACATCTGTGCTCTTTCATGGACATCTTGAACGTCATAAGCACTTTTTAACTATGTCACAGTATTAGGTGAAAGATTCATATTGATCTTCATTAATTATCAAGGTTTGTTTTTATAAGATTTGTGGAACAAGATTTGAAAACAAATTGATATCTGAATTAAGGAGCCAATAACTCAACCCACTTCCCCATGTGATTTCTTTTTTAAAGATAGATAGATAGGGCGCCTGGGTGGCTCAGTGAGTTAAGCCTCTGCCTTCGGCTCAGGTCCTGATCTCAGGGTCCTAGGATCAAGGCCCGCATTGGGCTCTCTGCTCAGCAGGGAGCCTGCTTCCTCCTCTCTCTCTGCCTTCTTGTTATCTCTTTCTGTCAAATAAATAAAAATAAAATCTTTAAAGATAAATAGATTTATTTATTTATTTATTTATTTATTTATTTGCGAGTGAACACACACACAAGTATGAAGAGGGAGAGGGACTAGCAGACTCCCTGCTGAGCACAGAGCCTGACATGGGGATCTGAGATTATGACCTGAGACCAAAACCAAGAGTTGTGCACTCAACTGACTGAGCCACCCAGAGGCCACCCCTCATGTGGTTGGTTAAAATGGAGATCCTGGAGTGTTGCTCTTCCAGCTTGTAATAACACACAAAATAGCCAAATGAGTAAAGGGCTTTCTGTAGTCATTGTTTATTTATTTGTTCTTGTTGCATAGTAAGTCACTTGGAGGGAGTCTGCATAGAATGTCAATAGCTCCCGCTGCGTTAAGGTTTTACTGTTCGAATGTATGTCCTAAAGTTTAAAAAGCAATTAAACTTTGCTGTTACAGAGTCATTAGCTTTGGTTTTTGCAGTTAATCACCCATAGAAGTCAGAGCCATATCAGGTTTTCCCCCGTCCTCATTGCACAATCATCTCCAGTTATTGTCCTCCTTCATCATTGAAAAGGAAAATGAACCAAGGAAATTGACAAGAGTCACAAGTGAATTTGTAATGTGAGAAACTCCTACCAAGTCACTTGAGGGAAGATATCCCCATTATGCTAATTAACCATAGCAGTATGTGTGATTAACATTATAAATGGAAGTGTTATTCCATCTACTTTTAAATAGATTAATCGTTTTCTAGTTTTAAAATGTGTTTTTACTCAAGGAAAAAATGACATGAATAATTGACATAAATACTTATATAAGTTTAGATGAAATTCGTGATCACTTCTACTTAGCTCACAGTTACAAATACCAGTAAGATTATTTGCACAGAATCTGATCTCTCTGTACAGTCAGGGAGTAACAGAAAAATATAAGATGGTCATGGTTGAATGTTCTTGCTGAGTTATGTCACCTTAAAACAACTTTGAATATGTTAAGGACATTGAGTTATTTTTTTTTCCAATAAGCTCATTTTGAAAGAATAAGTTAGGAACAGGAAATTTTATCCTTATTTATATCTTACCCTTTACTTTTCACATTTTATTTCAACTCAAGCCTCATTTATTGATAATATATTCTGCATTTCTCACATTATCTCAAAAAGGGGGATAGTATAACATAGTCATATAATTATAAGTGACTGGAGTTACATTTTAAACTTTCTGATAGTCATTTTTTTTTTATAATTGGGTTAAACCGATATGAATTATAAAACATAGTTTTGGAATTGGGCACCCAAGCCTGACTGTGAAAACTATATACAAGTAAGTCTTACTGAATATAAATTGTAGCACAACATGCTTCACTGAACAAAAAGGGAGATGATATTTTACTTGTTACTTATAGCCAGCTTCCTCTTTAGTTTCTAATGAGTTTTGGCCCAGAATATTCTTCCTTGTTTTGTTTTGTTTTTTTTTTTTGGCTAGAACTTTTTATTATATAGACTGCCTCTTCGCCTCCTTTGAGCTAATATTTTCAGGGTCAGTGTTTGTAAGGGCTGGGTAGACTATTGTCTTAAGTATTTCCCCTATATGTTTGTTAGTAGTCTTAAACAATGGTCCTCACTCCAATAGGGATACCTCTGGCCAATCCCACATTTGCCCCCTCTGCAAAATGCTGGGTTGTAAGTGTGAAAGTTTATCGGGCAAGGAACATCACATAGAATAATGTTCATGACCATTTTGTAATTTGATTAAGTGATGAAATTTATGGATACTTTCTTCATGAAAATTCTCATGACATAAACAGTTGCATATAACTGGAGAATTCCTTTTTGAACTTGACCTGGTTTAGAGGTGACTTTGAATGCATTTCTTTGTATATTTTCATTATATACAAATTTTTTCCTTATTCTTTTTCCCTTGGTTGTATTAAGCTGCTTATTAATAGTTAGAAAAGTGCTACTTAAGAAGCTAGAATATCTCTTTCCATATGAATATGTGAAAATTTATTGCAACTTACATGATTTATTGAACTGAGTCACCCCTGAAGCAAATGTATTATTAAGTAGTTAAAAAATTCATGACATGTCCTTAACACAGTGAGAGTGCCTTAGAGGAGCTCATTCATCCGATAAATATGTGTTTAACAAAATTGCTTGAAATGAATCTCTTTTATGGGTTTTTGTAATTATTGTTCTTATTTAAGACTTAGATATATATATAGCATAAATAACAGAATGTTTTTCACATAGGGTTGTGATTTGTTTTTGAATGCAAATAGTCATTCTTTTCTTTGTGAATATGTGGTAAAATGCTTTGTTGCATCATTAAAACTCCTCAGTAGGCTGTGATGTCCTAGAACATATTCTCTACCTTGTACATAGCTGCTTTTCTATTTTGAGATTTAAAGGAATGCCACAGTGGAAATTTGTGATTTCTGGTTGTGGGTATTGGACTCCAAGCTCAATCATTTGGTTGCAGAATGAAGACCTTAACATTTAACTTTCCTGAGTTTTCAACCAATTATGTTCAAAGGAAAAGGGTATTCAAAAAAAAAGTTCTCTTTCCTGTGTCATCTGAATTAGAAGGGGTTCTCTACTTAGATCATATTTGGAGAAAGACCCAATCAAAGGCGAGCCTACCTCCATAACTCAGTGTAACTTCTGTACATAGCTGCCATCACTCAGAGAGCATGACTCTTGAAGAGCTGCAGCATTCCATTCCTTTAGCACTTATTCATATTTAGATTTATGTTGTGGCTTAGAGTTTTATTTATTTTATTTTTTTTTTAAGATTTTATTTATTTCACAGAGAGAAACACAGCCAGAGAGGGAACACAAGCAGGGGGAGTGAGAGAGGGAGAAGCAGGCTTCCCGCTGAGCAGGGAGCCCGATGTGGGGCTAGATCCCGGGTCTCCAGGATCACGACCTGAGCCGAAGGCAGTCGTTTAACCAACTGAGCCCCCCAGGCGCCCCGAGTTTTATGTTTTTTGACTATGTATCCTGAGTCAGTGTTTATGACCTTTTTTTGGCCTCACCTCTTGCCTCATTTCTACTATTATTACCAGTGCCATTATTGATAATAATTACAATTTACTGAGTACTCCCACTATCACTAACACCAAGAAAAACACTTCATTTATTTAACCATGTTGCAGATAAAGAAACTGACACTCAGCAATTTTAATAACATGGACAAAGGCACAGAGGAAATACATGGGGCTGATGGTTGGATGGATAGATATATAGATAGATATGTGTATGTGTATGTGGTAATCCTCATGTGTAATCTAAGAACACACAATAATAGCAATTATAAACTACCTCTCAAACTCTTATTAATTGGCCACTCATGCAATAGGAGCCCCTGACTTCAACTTTATTATTATTTATCTAAGTTGTTTAAGTAATCCAAAAGTTATTCTCTCCTTTCCCAGTTGCATTATTTGCCTCCAAAAGAACCTTAAAATTTTGTTGTAGAATCAGTACATGCCCTACTTGTTGCAGTTTTGTGCATTTCTTTATCTTTCATTTCTGGAGCTTGTAAAACATTAATTTATATGCTTGAAGGTCAGTTTATGTAGCCTGATTTTTGAGTTAAAAATCTACCTTGAAGACAGGAAAGGAAAGTTTTATTTCATCACAATTCCGTCCAGGCCCTTTATAAAAATTCTCAGATAATTCTCTTGACTGGTTGTATTTATTAGATCAACTGAATGGAAGAAACGTGATTGAATCCCAGCAAATAAATGCATTTTAGATTAATTGTTTTAAGAAACTGGAAGTAAATACTCCTATTTAAATGAATGATAATTGACTTTGAGTTATGGCAACATGAAGATGTTAAATTCTCCCCCAAAACACAAGTTTAATATTGGGAAAAATAAATATTAGAAACATTTCAGGGTGCTGGGATACCAACCAAAGGCAGATGACAGGTTGATAAAAATTTACACTTGTCATAAATGTAAGAGCTGTAGTTTAGAAGATCAAAGAATCTGTGGTGGCTCGTTTTCCTAGGTGACTTCCCTACTTTATTCCCTACTACACTATGATCAGCAAAAAGCAGTTGTTGTAACACTTAGCATCGAAAACAAAGAGCTTTGAGACTTTAGGGGACTGACTCAGTTTGGAATGGTTAAGTGAGAATCTATGACGTTGGTAACTAAAGGTGGAGACCTAGATAGGAACAGATGTGAGGAAAAAAAAAATCCTCACGGTTTTGTTCACTGGTATTTTGTTCACTAAGTTTGTCACTCTGGTTGAGCTGAATAATGGACCAGCCAGAAAGTTAAGTAAGAGATCCAAGAAATTAGAGAACCATAGAAAGTCTGAGATGAGCTGTCCATATGTCGCCGGTTGATGGAAAAGCTTGTACATCTGTTAGGGATATTTCAGAAGGCTTGGGAAATACAAATGCTGAGAAAGACTCAAAAACTAGATGCAATTTTAACTGAACTTTCCAAACCACTCATAATCAAATTTAAGATGGTGGGTACCTTTTGGGAACAAGGATTTTGGACATACCCTTTGCTCAAATATTTAGGTGACCACTAAACTCTAAAGGCGCAGGGGAGATTTCTACAAAAGTAGGCTTAAACATAAGGAGAATGGTAATAATAAAAATAAGAAAACTAAGCAGAGAATTAAACAGGCTGTGTGTCATGGGGGAGACAGATTATACAATAAGTGCAAGAAAGCTAAGAAGAAGGGAATGAGGGAGGGAGAATGGAAGGAGAGAGAGAAAGAGAAAGAAAAAGAAAGAAGAGAGAGAAAGAAAGAAAACCATAGAAATATGAAACATATTCCAGGGTTGGTATGATATGCCATCTAAACGTTAAACTTTCAGGGATGCTTGGGTGTCTCAGTCAGTTAAGCATCTGCCTTTGGCTCACGTCATGATTTCAGGGTCCTGGGATTGGGTCCCCCATCTATGTCTTTGCTCATCAGGGAGCTTGCTTCTCTCTGCTGCTCCCCTTCCTGTACTCACGCTCTCGTTCTCTTGCTCTCTCTCAAATAAATAAATAAAATCTTTAAAAAAATGTTAAATTTTCAACCACAAATGATGAGACATTTAAAGAAATACAAAAGTGCGAGCAATACTGTAGAATTTTGAGTCAATAAAATTGTATATGTGGGGCCAAGTGTAAAAATTAGCAGAAAAAAAATTCAAACCAGCTATTATAAATATTTTAAAGACTTAAAAGAAAATGTGTTCAAAATATTACATATAATGACAGTGACTCAACAAATGGGAAATGTCAATAAAGAAATAGAAACTATATTTTTAAAAAATGACAAGTAAAATTGTATATTTGTAAAATACAATAACTGAAATGAATAGTTCATCAGATGGGTGCAATAGCAGGTCTAAAGTTGCAGGACAAAGAAAAGTTGTCAGGGACTGCTAATGGTTTGGGAGGGCAGTAGAGTTCCTGTCTACTCTGTTCACAGTTGTTCACTGGCAGTTGATAGATAGCTGTTGCCTGTGCTGATCGAAGGACTAGCTAGAAAGGGTTTATTAATACATGGGAAGACATTAAAAATAATCGTGATACAATATTTATATAACTTTATGCCACCTATTAATTAAAATATAAATTACAGATCCCAGAAAATAGATCATTTTTAGACAATTTGACTAAAAAAGGCAGGTTTTGAGGAACAAGAAAAAAACCAATCTGTAAAGATAGGTGTGTATTTGTAGAGTCATTGAAATTTAAATTTGTATGGAATTCTTCCAGAGGAGCCTTGAATTGCACTTTCTCTTGCAGTGTTATTGGTCTAGAGTTAGCATACAGTTGCATATGATGGTTTTTGTTTCTGTTAGAGTAACTCTGGATGACTTACAATAGGGGTTTTTCCCTGGCATGGGACTAAGCTATTCTGACTTATTTCATGGAATGTGGAATTGTCATCTTTATTACTTACTGTATTGAGGTTTTCCTCTTTTTTTTTTTTTTAACACACAAGTTATTTGGGGGAAATGAGACCTTTAATTTTCATCGGGAGAGGTGATGAATTTTCTAATCCTGGTATATGGCCACTTGATTTGATAAACTGGTATGTCCTTCTACTGTGTTATTAAGGGGGTCTCAGCTGGGAGGTGTTGTTGTACAATGGAATATTCATGACTATTGATTTCTTCCTTTATATGACTACTGAGAATAGTTGCCTTGAAATACCAGTGCCATCAAGTGGTCTGCCACCCTCCCCCCACCGAGGTGTCTGACTGTGTGTTCATGACCACATCCCATTTTCCAATGGGTTCTCTGCATCTGAGCCATCCAGCATGGTGCCAGTGAGGCCCTCCCGTTTGGAACACATCTAATTGGGCCAGAGAAGGGCATTGCAGGAAGAGGCTGTTTTTGGTAGCCTGGCCAAGAGATGACAAAGTGTCTGGTTCCCAAGCTCTGCTCTACAAGGTTACTCTGCTGAATCATAATCAAAGCTATCAGGCTGTTCTCTCTTACGGTGTCCAAATGTAAAGCATATAGAAAACAGATGCAACGAGAGAAACAGGAGAAAATAAGCAGAGACCGCGAGTCAGTCAAACTCATATAGCAAAGTGAAGAGAAGGTCAAAAAGCCGAGGATAGTGGCAGAGCCCTCACAATAGTGGACTACTATACTAGAGTCTGTTATCTCTGTATAGTAAGGTTTGTGTAAATTCAATTTCTTTCTTTCTATTTTCTGTATTTTTTAGATAGTCTGCAATAGGAAACTGTTATTTTCATGATCCGAACAACATATCCAAATTACATATAAATGTATCTGAAATTTTGGGGGAAAAATCACTGGTTAATTTAACTAGATTTTCTTTTGTTTATCATCATGACACTGCAGAAGCTACCACATCTGTTGCTTTATGAATGAAATACTGATTGGGAAGCCAAAACACAGTTTTTCAGATCTCATATTCAAGCCACTGTAAAAAAAAGCCTTTTTTTCCTGGGAACCAGCCAGAGATTTCTACCCTGTGTTCTAGCACAGGGGTGGTTGTGGGTGGTAGGGAGTTTCAGCACATTAGTCATGAAGCCATGAAGTCTGATTCTCCAATTGGCTGTTTTAACCATTTGGCTTTGTCTAGGGAAGGTAATACTACACCTCCCAGTGATTTCTTTATTTATTTTTTTAGATTTCTCTGTTGTAACAGATGTCTTTGACATTCTGGCCAGAGCCCAAAGAATTTGATATATAGTTCCAGTTCACTGGACCAAGTGTTAGGGGTGTACATTTTTCTGAGGAAGAGCCTTAAGCTTCTTTCTCCCATTAGTATGAACTAGGTTTATGCCATATTTGTGCTATGTGCTACCGGAATGAGTAATAAAATACATATAATTACCATGCCCCGAACTCTACCTATATGGGATGATTTCGGAATCTTATTTCAAACATAGACTTCAAAAATAATTTAATCTAACTATTGTTATAAAGATGAATAAATCTAGTCCCAGTTAAATAAAGTGACTTGCCAAGGTTATATAAAATATGCATGACTGTGTAGAGTCTAGATCTCTGTCTTTCTATTTCTTGTTGGATGCTGGTTCTGCCGTGTTCTAGAAGAGGAACGTTTTCATTGATCTTTTATCCTAACACTTAATATTATTCCTGACACACAGTAGGAGATCAAGTAATGTCATTTAAATGACTTCTGAGTACAATCTGTAACACATACTAGAGATGTAGATCATATGTCTTCAGAGAAGCTTTTATTTCTGAAACAGTATACGCTATTATGGCAAATTTTGAAACTAACGTATATTTAACATCAAATAACACTTACTAATATATGAATTCGTGCTTGGCACTCTGCCAGGATTTGCCAAAGCGATTAATACAAGATTAGTGTTGCGTTTCTGAAATTTAGTGTGCCATGCAAAGTCAAAAAAGAGAGGGAGAGAAAGAGAGATGATGAGGAGAGAGAGACACTTTAAGAAAAGTGCCGAGCTCTTAGAATCCCTTGAGCAAAGCATGTGTCGGAAGCCAAACTGCAAAGCTATTTCCCACGTCAATATTAAAAGAGCACACTGTGTTCAGGAAGCACACTGGAAAGAAAGCACAGCTATTGTCTCAAAATATCTAGAGTCCCACTGGTAAGCCATGTTCCTTAAGATGGGGACAGATATCCAGGGGCTAGTGCCAAAGTCAACTTTTAAACCTTCCTGTATCATCAGAAAACTTCATCAGGATATCAGATTTTTGCATTTCTTGTGCTCTTTTCTGTTTTTCAGCTCTCCCTGGTGCGAGTGATCTGTCATCCAGTTGTTGATCTAGCCTTACTAGTTTATTTGTCTAGGAAGAGATGTGTTTAATTCCACTCACATTTCTCCTCTTGCTTTCTTCTCTTTTTAACTAGCCTTACATTTTCTTTCTGTTTAAAATTATTATGCCTCAGCAACTGTTTGTCTGGCTGTATGTTAGCCAGTCATTGTTGATGGTTATTTGGTTTTGATGCCCGCCTATATGATCAGTTCAAGACCTGACTCTGTTGGAAAATTCCATGGCTCCATCGTAGACCAGAGCTTTACAGCAACAGCTGCTTCTCTGTCTGCCTTTGACATCTGTGCTCATGTACATTAATATTCCAGCAACAGTTGTTTCTAAAGGGTCCATCCTTGTTACATGATCTTGGTTTAAAATGAAAGTAGGAAGTAACACAGTCTGTATTAATTAAAAGGTCCATTAAGGGCGCAGTGCCAAAAGCTTGGTAGATGAAAGCTTGCCAAGTGCACAGGGCCAGAAACTTAATCACACCTTTCTTTAGCAAGAGTTCCATTGACTGTAATTCTCAAATATATGACCTTCCCTTAATTTTGTGCTAATGCATAAAACAGGGGTCCTACTTGTCTTTGTACCTGCTATCTGCATGATATAGACGAATGTGCCATGAATGACGTTTGCAGGCGGATATATGAAAGTAGGGCTCCTGGCCTGAGGTCAGTGAGAAATAAACCAGATTGTACATAGGTCTCTTTGTATACCTGATAGGTTTATGTAAGTATTTACACATTCATATTGATTTTAATGCCCAAAATATTTTAGGATATTTACAATGAGTTTTTTTTAAAGATTTTATTTATTTATTTGACAGAGGGAGATCACAAGTAGGCAGAGAGGCAGACAGAGAGAGAGGAGGAAGCAGGCTCCCTGCTGAGCAGAGAGTCTGAAGCAGGCCTCGATCCCAGGACCCTAAGATCATGACCTGAGCCAAAGACAGAGGCTTTAACCTACTGAGCCACCCAGGCACACTACAATGAGTTTTTTAGTATAGCAATATTCTAATTCTAGAATTGTTACAATATTTTGTTGAGCTTCAAAAAGAATCATAACCCAAATCTGAAAATGAAAGTGAACTTGAAGTCATTTGTGTTTATTCTATTTTCTGAGACTATTGAACTAATTAGACTACAAGATATCCTTCCAAAATTGAAATTTTATTTTGATGCTTGCAACTAAGTTATACTATACAGTATGTTGCCATGGGATGGCCATTCCACTGGCTGTTGAACATTTTTTCTTTGCCAAGTCACAGAGGGAAGTAACAGGATGGGTACAGTGTTGATAGAATGCAAAAGTCAGTCCACACTTCCTAGCTCCCTGGTGTTTAACAGAGTGCACTTTGGGATTTTGGAGAAGGGTTAGTTAGGGTCTTTTTCCCTCTGTGCTCGTAATTTGCCAGCATTGGTTTCATGCTTATTTCAAAGAGAAAACAAATCAGCTTTCAACTGGTAGCTTTCTCAATGGGTAGCTAATGTAGATGGCTAAGCAACCTCAAGACCTTAGCTGAATCTAGCCAAAACGAGTGCATGGCAAATTGATAGTACATTTTGGAGATCCTGAGCCATACTACTCTGTAGCATTTTTTTTTTTTTTTTTTGTCCTTGCTCTTCCTTGTTATCAAGCACTTAAGTACTAACTTATAATGAAGGAGAGAAGCTTGGAAAATATTTCTTAGGCATTTTTATACTCAAAATGTCATTAATCAGTTAATTAAGTCATAATTGAATATGTGCTTTCCACATGGCTAGCATTTCATTAGTTTTGGTCTTGGAAGAGATAAACATAAGGCACCATTTTTGCCCACTGAGAGCTCAGAGGCTTTTGTGGGAGTCAGACCAACAAATGGGCAATTATAAGGCTGTGTTCCAGTTTCACGAGTAGCAATTACACAAGGAGATTGAAATCTATGAGAAAATTTATAGAATTTAGATGTGAGAAGGAGTCTTCAAGTGAAGGGACTCTACCGGAAGAGGGTGTGTTTCTTGCTGGGTTATTGCTGCCTGGTGACATCCTATAGGTCTTATTTTATAACATTCTGGGGGCTTGTTCTGTAACTCCTACATAAGGAACCAAATTCTGTCATTTACACTCATACGTGCTGTCTAAGACAGATATAATCTTGTGTTAGCCTTTTCTGTGAAGAATGGATATTAGACACTGATGCATGTGTTCAAATTAAGTGCTCCTTGGTGCAAATAGAGCTTTTCAACATAGATGTAAGACTTTCAATACTAATTTCTTGGTACTGTATGTTGTAAGTTGCCAAGTGCCACTAGAAAAAGATAAGATCAGTGGATACACACTCCCAAAATAATATAAAAATATCACCTCTCTGACTCTTAGATAGTGGTGTCAGCTTCTTTATGAGGAATATGGTTACTACACCATAGAAGTATAATTTAGAGGGGATTAAGAAACAATTCACAGTTTGAAAAAGGGCTTATATACATTTTGGCAACAGTTTATGTCAATATTACTAATATTATAACAATATAGTTATTATAGCCAACTCTTCTATATTGGAGCTATATTCCCAGTGCTTGACATATTCCTTTGATCCTTACAATTCTTGTAATTCTCCATGACACAGTTTTCTGTGTAAGGAAATGGAGGGAGAAGGAGGTCAGGGTTGTCCATCATCACAGCTAGCATGTCAATGTTTGGTTCTGGGTGCTGATCTCTTCAACTTCATAATGTCTGTAAATTTATTATGTCTCACTCTCCTCTGCTTTGCTTGGTGTTTCTTATAGCTTATTAATTTTTCAGTGGAATCATCTGCATTTTTCATCTTTTCAGTCATGTCACCAGTGTATTTTTATACCATTAATTTTCATTTTTCTCTATTTTTTTCCTAGTCTGGTTTTGTTAGCCAGTACTTCTAGAAGAGTAATTGGGCATTTCGTCGTAGTGTAAATGCTTCCGTTGTTCCAAACAGTATGTGTGCTGTTGGCTTTGAGGTTCAGCTGGATATATTTTATAAAATGAAGGTTCATATGAAAAAGTAACTTCAGTAGTCCTGGCGAAGATTAGTAGTGTGAAGAAGAGTGCAAGTCTGACTCATTTTGAATGTAGAGTTTGTAAGATTCCCCAATGGGTTAGAAATGGCATACAAGAGAAACAGTTGATTCAAGAAAGGCATTGTTGTTATTTTAGTTTGAACAACAACTGAAAAGAAAAAGTACATTTGCCAAGATATAGAAACACCAGAGGAGCAGGTATGGGGGAACAATCAGGAACTTTATGTCACATATGTGGTAGGGTTCTCCAGAAAATCAGAATCAATAGAAGATAGATAGATAGATAGATAGATAGATAGATAGATAGATAGATAGATAGATGATAGATAGATAGATGCATGCATTTTAAAGTTTTGGCACAAGGGATTGTGGGGCTAACAAATCCAAAATTTTTTAGGGCAGGCCAGTGGGCTGGAAATTCTGGGATGTATAGAGGTTTCAGTCTTGAGTCTAGAGGAAGAATTCCTTCCTCTTGAAAGAAGAAACTCAGTCTTTCCTCTTAAAACCTTTTTTAATTGATTGGAGTTAACACGTAACAACAAGTTAACACATAACATCAACCATTACAACATATTAAGCTTTCGATGCCTATTAGACATCCAAGTAAAAATGCCAAATAGCCAGTTAAGATTATGTTCCTCAGCAGAGAGATGTATTTTAAGCCTTGCCACTGGCTATGAAAATCTCGTCCCAGAGTCCAAGTGATGAAAATGGTTCAAGGAGGGAGTGATTATTAATGAAGCTAATGAGTCAGGTAAGTTTTGAAGGTTGGACTATTGGGCATGGTATTATAGAAGTCATTGATGTCGTGACAAGACTAGTTTCCACTAGGTAGGGAAGGTATAAGCTTGAATGAAGTAGAACCAAAGAGGAGTTGGGAGGGGCATGAATTAGAAGCAGTGCTTTCAGGAAATATTGGTGGAAAAAAGAATAATAAAAGATAACAGCTATGAGTGAAGGGAGATGTGGGGTCAACTATTTTTTTAAATGAGATGCATTTTATTATGCTGTGTGTTGAGGAAGATAATCTAGTAAAGCCAGAAACATTGATGTAAGAAAGAAAGCTATAATTGCCAAAGGTTTGCATTTGATGAGGTGAAAAGGTTAAGTGTTTTCAGAGAGGAGAGCATGATGTTGATCCCTAGTAACAGGAAAGGCAGAGCACATAGAAACAGGTGCAGAGATGGGGTGCTGGGATAATGAGATAGCACTTTTCTGATGACTTCTATTTTCTCTGCGAAGCAGTTCCATCTGGTGAAAGTAAAGAAGACGAAGGAGCTATTGTGTATTTGAAGAGAGAGAAAATATATGAATTGATTGTCCAAGAGAGTGGTACATTTGTACAATTCAGCAATGGCTGTTCTTTAAAAATGATGCTTTTCTGTCACCTGCCAGAAAATTGCTATAATACATACAAATCTCCAGTGACTGTGAATGTAAATGTCCCCTCTGTCATTGAGCAGTGTTTCACAATGACATGTTGATTCTGCAGTGGGAAAATACATTGGAAGAGCTTTGTATTTATTTGCTGACTGAAAGAATATAGAGCAGATGATTCCCTTAAAAAAACACTTAATGAGGTCTATTTAATTAGACGGGTGATGGAGTTCATAGTATATACTTCACATACTTGGCTCTTCAAGGTATACCAAAATTAGGATGATTAAGAGATATAGCCCACCACTAATTTTATGATTTAATGTTTTGCTGAATAGTGTCCAGATTATTAAAGTAAGCTTTCAAACATTTGCTTGAAAATAGGCCATCCTTTTCTGTTCTTTATGACTTAAATGAGTCCATTTTCAAAAAATATAAAAAAGTATGTGCTTCTTGAATTCTATAGAAAAGAAAGAACTAAAATACATTTTAAAAATATCTAAAACCATTAAAATGTCCCCTGGTGATATTTAAAATGAGAAATAGGGCACTACTTATTTAAGTAGTGTATTAATGATGTGTAAATGGGTTGAATCCTACTTTGGGGTTCTGGAACTTTTCTCTTGTGATTGTATATATTCATAGATAAAGTATATTGTTGATAACTGAGAGATAAAGAATGTTTTATGAAAGTACTCCCGACTCATGTAAATATGAGTCATGTAAATACTCATGTATACTTCATGTAAAATGACAAATGCAAATTATTAGAGGTAAAAGTGAGATTTTGTTGTTTTTCCAGAATATTTTGTTCTGATAGTTAGTATACCAAACCATGAATTCTCCCCATGGAGTTCTTCAGAAGCTGTTCATTTGGATATCAATGTATCACCTCAGCAAGAGTCACATCAATGTCTCATGCTGCTATCAATTTATCTATCTATCTATCTATCTATCTATCTATCTATCTATCTATCTATATCTGGACAAAGAAAGAGTTGGAACAATTGACCTAGACTCAAGACCAGAAAGATTTCTATTTCCCCTTATTATGTGTCTCATTCCTGGTATATACATAAGCGTGCATGTAGGAGAGCTAGATTATGAGTGAGCCAAAAAGAATCCATTGACATAGATAACACCGAATAGAGTTGAAATGGAAATGCAAGGACAAGGAGGGAGTGAATCATGGATGATTGCTTGCTTATTAAGGTGCTATTTAAGCCTAATAAATTCCTCATACTCTGATGAATGAGATTTGCAACTCATCATTCACAGAAAGATCTGGAAAAGGACTGTCTAGAGCCAGGACTAGTTTAGCCATAGCCAAACATGATGTTTTAGAGATGTTGTACCTTTTCACGTTCTGACCTCAATTGATATGGTTTAGTGGATGTCAATTACTCTGTAGGATATCTACTTTAACTCACTGATGTGTCAAGGCAGTAATGGAAATTTAGAGAGCTTAAGTGACTTGTCCAAAGTTTCAGAGAAACTTGGAACCAGCACCAGAACTTGACTCTTCCCTTGGGGATTTTTCTGATTCATGCACTTCATATATAAAATCTGTGTCTCTTTTCATGGGATTCAGAAATATCTGGCCAGTTGGTGGGACTATTCCACTAAGAGTCTCTTTTACATGAAAAACTGTGATGTGTCCTAGAAAAGACTGATCCCTAAGGTGAATTCTTTTGTGACTTGATTCAGCAACTGAATCTGAGTTTGACAGAGCCTTCCATAAAAGAGAGTGAACTGCCTGGGTAGTTAAATCTGTGATTTCCGTTTGTTGCTCTGACACAGGACATATGTACTAGAGATCAAGGAGTTAGAGATGATGGGAACAGAGTGAAAGAAGTTTTTTTTCCCTTTAGATAATATAAGACATGGAGCTCAAGACCCATATTGCTGGGTTTCTGTCAAACAGGTTAATAAACACAGAGTAGGACTTTCTCCTCTGTGAGACAAGATACCATGTTGATTGGACATCTTATAACTTTGGCTTATCAAAGCTGATTGAACCAGTGGCTCCTAAAAGCAAAGACTGGCTGAGACCTCTCCTGAGAAAGAAACTTCATCTGTGGTACAAAAGAGGAATGGTCATAGCTCCTTTCCAGGTGTCCTGGTAGCAGTGGTTATGAAGAGGCATCGGGAACAGTGTGTGGCAGCAGAAACTAGATGGGGAGACACCATCAGGAGGATTAGGGTACAAGATGGGGGAACATATTAGATAGCCAGGAAAATTTCAGATGACTAAGAAGTGAGTCAGAGAATTCTGAGATAGCACAGTCATGTGTGAAAATAGAAGCCAGAAATGCATTATTAATTTTACTGTTAGTGTGATGCAACTTGTCACTTTCTTTCTTTCTGGGCTCATCTGAAACTGGGACTGTTAGCCAACACACAGGGCTGCCCCAGCTCCAGGGGATAGCAGTCACAGTTTTCATCTATAATGTAGTGACCCTACTTAAATGTATTACTCCCCCCTCTCTTTTCCTCAATCACATTTAATTCACCAATTATTGATTGGATCCTTACCATGTTCTTGTCATTAAGAACTTTATACCTGTTATCCATTCATAGACTGTCAAACCTGAAATGATCTCAGCAACATCAATTTATTATATTAATTTGAATCAACTGGAGTAAGGCAAATAGTGAAAAATACAGGAGGGAATTCCATTAGGGACTACATTAAATATACCGTCATCATTTTTTTTTTTTCTTTCATGCCTGTTAAGCTGTAAGGAGGCCAAATTCAAGGACTGCTTTCTATTTCAAAATTCCTTTCCATCTCCAACAAGTTGAAAGCCCTCCTCCCACCTCAAGGCTTTGTGTAGATTAGGGAATATAAATAGGTCCTTCAACTCACAGGGGTTTTATGCCTGGAACAGATGAGAAGTGACTGCTCTGTGGCAAACCTCTATGGGAGATTCCTTAGCAAACTCAAATGGATTTGAGGGAGAAAATTGTTGGTGAAAAGCTTTTAAATGAGTTCTGTTACTTTCAGGGGAGATCAGTCGTCCCAAGGATCATTCACTGTGAGAGGCAAATTGGAAACTCCCTTACTATTATAAATTGCTATATTGATATGTATAGCATAGGCAACATAGAGTTCTGGAGTTGGAGTTATTTTTTTTTTCTTCCCAATGAAAATGCTTAAGTATTAGTTATTTATTTCAACCAGAGGTATTTGAGGGAGCCATCATATTTGGGTGGTGTTCTTAGCTTTGTGTAGTTCATGTAGGAAGCCAGCGGCATATTTCTTTGTGCTAAAAATGTGCATTATTCTGCTAAGCAAATGACAAAATCATTTATTGCAAAAAAGCAAAAATTGCTAGAAGACTGAAATCACAAGTGATGAAAATTTTACTACCCATAGATCTTCATTTCCATGACTTTCATTCTGTCCCTACAAATTAGAGAATGACTTGATACAGTTTTCGTAAACAATCACACTTCCTAGTCCTAACCTTCCTTTCCTTTTTTAGTCCTAAATAAACTTGAACTGCTAATGAGAAGAGTAGATCATTTCCAGTGATATTATTCATATATTGTGGGTTAGTTGAGTTAAGGGAGATAAATGAAAATTGTCTAAATTTGTTCATGTCCCATGAATTTCTCAATGGTAGGATTATTTGCTCAGATTCACTTACATATGTGGCAAAATTTTTAATCATTTAGTGTTAAACAAGACAGTGAAATTCCCTCAAATGCCACTTTCTTACAATGCGTAACCACAGTCCTGAGAATATTTTAGCTGGGTTCTTCTCTCTCTGGCGAACTATCCAACTATCTATCTCTTGCTATCCAACTGAAATATAACAAGAGCTACAAATCCAAGCACATGAAGTTGAAAGTGCCTAGGAGCCACACTGCAAAAAGGAAATAGGTAAAATATATTTTAATAAAAGATTCCATTTATCCCTATATAAATTTTAGCATTTCATCATGTAATTAACATAAGAATTATTAATGACATGTTTTACATTATTTAAAATATGGTCAATGATTCATACTTACAGAAACTTTCAGGTTAGTTCGGCTGCATATAAAGTACTCTGTAGTTAAATGCAGCTGTGGTGTCTCTTCTATTTGGAAAGAAAATTCTAGGGTGCATTTTCTTATTGATACCCAAAATTATTATTTTGAGGAAACATCATAAGAAATACGATTTTTGAAATGTTAATTGAAAATTCAAATGACGAAGCAAAGTTGCCCTTTTCAAATGGATGTCTTAGTTATTTATGTAGCTATCCCCAGCTCTGTGACGTTTCTGTAGAGGAAAAAACTGGGAATTGAAGGAAAAAATGGCTTTGTCTGGGATAGTGACTGATGAAACTTACTAAGGAAGAAGATGCTTCAAGGCTAGTTAAGCAAACTTTAACTTAGACTTTAGACATCATAAATTATATAAAGGAGCATGTAATGAGAGAAGTATTATAATGCACATCACACAGCCAAGGGGCAGGGCCTTGTGGAACCGTGATCTGATACAAACTAGAAAACAACATGTGAAAACTGCAACTGTTTCATTTTATTAGAACTATATTCATCTGCAAGAAGACTCTGTATAGTGCCTGTTATATTTGTTTAGCTTTGGTTTATAGTCATAGATGTTCATCTTTAGCAAAAGCTGATTAAAAAACAAATCTATAACTTGCATTCCTGGGGATGCCAGATCCCCCAAACACAGATATCAAATACCAGTACCTTCTGGCACCAGACGCTTTCAGCACCTGGTGATTCGGAATCTACCCAGAGCCGTTGTTGGAATCTGGCTAAATTTATGCCAACCCGGCCAGAACGACAGTCAGTCAAATATTGGGACATCACTGTAGGAAATATCCCTTATAAGGACAGTCAAAACAACTAACAACCAGTAAGGTTAAACATAATTCTAAATGTAATCAAATATGTTACTTGTCAATATGATAAAACAGTATTATTATTATATATATATTTTTAAAGATTTTATTTATTTATTTGACAGAGTGAAACACAGCCAGAGAGGGAACACAAACAGAGGGACTGAGAGAGGGAGAAGCAGGCTTCCCACTGAGCAGGGAGCACAATGCAGGGATAGATCCCAGGACCCTGGGATCATGACTTGAACTGAAGGCAGAGGCTTAACGACTGAGCCACACAGGTGCCCCTATATAGGAGGTTTGTTTGTTTGTTTTAAATCAGGAAATAACTAATTAGAATTAGAACATGTAACTTTAAGGCTTTTAAAATTATAAAGTTGGGGCACCTGAGGTGGCTCAGTAGTTAAGCATCCAACTCTAAATTTCAGCTTGGGTCATCATTTTAGGGTCATGGGATCAAGTTCCATGTCAGGCTCCCTGCTCAGTGGGCAGTCTGCTTTAGGTCCTCTCTCTCCCTCTCCCCCTGATCCTACCCCAACTTGCTCAAATAGATAAATCTTAAAAAAAAAAAAAAAGAAAAGAAAAAAAAAAGAATTTAATGTTAATGTGTTATAAAATAGTATTTTTACCACATATTTTTGTCCATGGGTGTAGGGGTGAGATACGTTCTTAGCTGGTAGAAAACAAGAAAAAAAATAACAGAAATAGAGATGACACAGAAAGGTGGAAGGCTAGCGGGTCCCAACACTTACCTGTTCCACAAAAACAATAAAAAACTTCAAACTGATAAGAAAGCTCAGGGAAAGCTCTGGACTGCAATGAAGAAGCAGTTAAAACCTGTGGAGCTTATAAACCAAGGAGGGCTTCCCAGAAAAGCATAAGAAACATTTTATCTGTCCCTCTATCCCACAGTCCAGTGCAGCTTGGTGTCAGGAGGCATTCCCTTGGAGGCCTTTCACCCTATGGGGGAAAAAGAAGAGCAGGAAAACCCCATTGAGCTTTAGCACTGTGGACATTTGCAGCCTTGCTGTTCCGGGAGACTTCACCAACACTGATCCCAGCTGAAGAGGCTTCTGAGAGTCCTTGTCGGTGCATCAGCTTCCTACCCTATAGCTCTTGCTGCAGTGAGAACGATCCCTGGGGGTCCAGGTGCCAAGTTCTCTAGGATCAGGATGCCGGGGTGCCTTACAATATGCAGGGCCAGAGCTACACTGTTCTCTCCCTACTCCAGGGCCCAGGTCGTGTCTTTGTCCTACCATTATGGTTGCAGCCCCTGCTGCTCTGAGTCCTTCCCCCAGGCCTGGCATCACAGAGCTGACCCTCCTTTATCAGGCTGAGTTGCTGCTGCTCTGAAACTTGGTCCCTGGGTCCCAATGTATGGATTAAATGGGCTACTACTAGGGACATGCTGCTGAGGTTCTGTGACTGTCCCCTGGGACCAGAGTTGCAACTTTGACCCACCATCCCCAGGTTGCATTGCTATTGTACTCTGTTTCCTGGGCCCAGACCACCACCATACCCTGTCATCTCAGCGACCATCCCACTGCTGTGCCTCCCCACAGCCCCCGCCTGAGTCACTGCAGTGAATCCTAGAGACCCAGATCCTGGTTCTGCAGGACTAAACCCTTGCATCTTAGAAACCAAAGCTTTTGTTGCAACAAGTGTACTTGTTCCCCGTGACAGGCAGTGTGGTAGTTCTGTGTGTGTCTGATCCCAGGACCCCAGATCTGCTGCCTCTCTAATGCCTGCTTACCAGACTAGGCACTAAGAGGTTTGCCCTAGGCTGGGACTCTGTTTCTTGGGCACAAAAGGAGAACAGGGGGATCCCAACACCCATTCATGGCTTAGGATTCCAGTTGTTCTAGCTACTACTGCTGTCAGCAGAACCTCCTGAGTTTTGACTACAGATGACCCTGACAGTCGGCCTTGATTTTAACCTCAGCTGGTGAATTTGCATGGAGACTCTGCTGTTGTGTATTCGCAGGAACCCAAGCCACTGCAGCCTCCAAGCTGGGGTCTTCTCAGCCACCTTCAGGTAAAGTCTTTACACTGAATCTAGTCTAAGAAGGCTAGCAGCGATGAATGCTTCCTCAGATGTACAGACATTAGTGCAAAACCATCAGAAACATGAAATCGAAAAAAAAAAAAAAGGCAAAACCCATCCACACAAAAGCAACACAGTAATTTTCCATTAACGAACCGGTCATCTGTGAATGACCCAAACGCACAGACACACAGCGGACTATTACCCAGCCACACAAAAAAGAAGGAAATCCTGCTATTTGTAACAACATATAGGAAACTAAAGAGCAGATAGAGAAAGACAAATATTGTATGGTATCACTCTCATGTGGTGTTCAAAAAAAAGAAAAAGCCGATTTCATGAAACTGAGGTGGGAATAGGGAGAAATGGGGTAAACCAGATCAAAGGAGATGCATTTTCAGTTACAAGAAACGTAAGTTATAAGGATCCGGGGGCCGTCAGGAAGACTCTAGCTGATAATATGACACCTTGTACTTGAACATTGCCAAGAGGAGATCTTCAGCATTCTTACCACAAGCACACAGAAAGGGTTAAGGTGATGGATGTGCTAATCTTGTTCTTGGCAATCATTTTACAGTGTATATCAAATCATCCTGTAGTATACTTTAAATATCTACACTTACATTTATTTATTATTCCTCAATAAAGTTTAAAAAAAGAAATGGAAAAGAAGCCATTGCTACATCTCCTAGAAATCTGTTTCATCAAATTATTGTTCTATAGTCAATTTGTAATTTCTCATACCTCAGTTTTACATTTTGCTTTTTTGTGGGAGCCTAGATTTTTTAAATACAAATAAGCAATAAATATAAATTATTTTTTTTTAATCATGAGCACTGGTTGTTGTGTGTGAGTGAGGAGTCATTCAATTCTGAAAATTCAATTCTGAAACCAGGATCACAGTACATGTTAACTAACTAGAATTTAAATAAAAATTTGAAACCAAAATTTTTTTTTCCAAAAGTATGTTGGAGATTATGTTAAACATGTATGTTGGAGATTCCAAAAACATGTAGTTTAATGACAGAAGAGAGGTAGCTGATCAGAGAATCACTAAGACCTGGGTCTTGGCTCATTAACATAAGTCACTAAGACAAAAGCCCTATTATTTATCGCAAAGGTCAATTTAAGTGATTGAGGTTCTGACTAATAGGTTATCATCAGTTGTCTGTAGAAGGGGTTTGTGTTGAGTCCACATTAACGGACTATTTGTAATGGGCGGTCTCCCTCCTTTAACTGCCTGCAAAGGCAAAATTTGTGCATATTCAGCTGACTTGACAAGAGATAATAGTGGGGGATGGAGGTGGTGCCCTTCAAAATGCACAAATGCTTTGTAGGGAAGAAGCAGTCCCACAATTCAGTACTAAGGAGAGCACAGGGCACAAATGGAAAAAAGGTTCTAGGAGAAACTACAGTTTGCCGGGAGGTACTGGCCCCTGAGAGATTTATTACATTATGTAATTGACTGCTTTCAGGAGAGGAGTAGTGAATTTGCCAAACTGAGAGATGGCAAGGGACACCGGGAAAGGATAGTTGGAAAATATAGGCTATGTGATTCTAGAAACTGCTCTAGATATTAAAAGTGATTTTTTAAATATTTTATTTCATTTTTTCAGTGTTCCAAGATTGTTTATGCCCCACACCCAGTGCTCCATGCAATACGTTCCCTCAGTACCTACCACCAGGCTCTCCCATTCCCCCTCCCCTCCAAGACCCTCAGTTTGTTTCTGAGTCCAAAGTCTCTCATATTTCGTTTCCCTCCCCGAATTACCCTACTTCCCATTTCCTTTCCTTCTCTTACTGTCCTCTATATTACTCCTTATGCACCGCAAGTAAGTGAAACCATGTGATACTTGACTTTCTCTTCTTGGCTTATTTCACTCAGCATAATCTCCTCCAGTCCTATCCATGTTGCTACAAAAGTTGGATATTCATCCTTTCTGATGGAGGCATAGTATTCCATTGTCTATAGGCACCACATCTTCTTTATCCATTCATCTGTTGAAGGGCATCTTGGCTCTTTCCACAGTTTGGCAACTGTGGCCATTGCTGCAATGAACATTGGGGTACATATGGCCCTTCTTTTCACTACATCTGAATCTTTGGGGTAAGTAACCAGTAGTGCAATTGCAGGGTCATAGGGTAGCTCTATTTTTAATTTTTTAAGGAATCTCCACACTGTTTTCCAAAGTGGCTGCACCAGCTTGCATTCCCACCAATGGTGTAAGAGGGTCCCCCTTTCTCTGCAGCCTCTCCAACACTTGTTGTTTTCTATCTTATTAGTTTTGGCCATTTTGACTGGTGTAAGGTGGTATCTCAGTGTGGTTTTGATTTGAATTTCCCTGATAGCTAGTGATGACGAATATTTTTTCATGTGTCTGTTAGTTATTTGTATATCTTCTATGGAGAAGTGCCTCTTCGTGTCTCCTGCCCATTTTTTGATGTGTTCATCTTCTTTTTGGATGTTGAATTTGAGTAGTTCTTTATAGATCTTGGATATCAGCTCTTTGTCTGTAGTGTCATTTGCAAATGTCCTCTCCCATTCCATGGGTTACCTAGGAGATATGCATGCATTCCTGGAAACCTATAAACTTCCAAGACTGAAACAGGAAGAAATTGACAATCTGAATTTACTTATATCTAATAACGAGATTAAAGCAGTGATCAAAAACCTCCCGAAAAACAAGAGCCCAGAACCAGATGGATTCCCTGAGGAATTCTACCGAACATTCAAAGAAGAAATAACACCTATTCTTCTGAAGCTGTTTCAGAAAATAGAAACAGACGGAAAACTTCCAGACTCTTTCTATGAAGCCAGCATTACTCTAATCCCCAAACTAGACAAAGACCCCATCAAAAAGGGGAACTTCAGACCAATGTCTCTGATGAATATGGATGCCAAGATTCTCAACAAGACCCTTGCTAACAGGATCCAACAATACATTAAAAAGATTATCCACCATGACCAAGTGGGATTTATCCCAGGGATGCAAGTGTGGTTCAACACTTGCAAATCAATCAACGTGATAGAACAAATCAATAAGAGAAGAGAGAAGAACCACATGGTACTCTCAATTGATGCAGAAAAGGCATTTGACAAAATACAACATCTGTTTCTGATTAAAACTCTTCAAAGTACAGGGATAGAGGGAACATTACTCAACCTCATAAAATCTATCTACGAAAAACCCACAGCGAATATCATTCTCAATGGGAAAAAACTGGCAGCCTTCCCTCTGAAATCGAGAATAGGACAAGGATGCCCACTCTCACCACTATTGTTGAACATAGTGTTAGAAGTCCTAGCAACAGCAATCAGACAACAGAAAGAAATAAAAGGTATTCATCTTGGCAAAGAAGAAGTTAAACTCTCTCTCTTTGCAGATGCCATGATACTCTATGTGGAAAACCCAAAAGACTCTACCCTCAAACTACTAGAACTCATACAACAATTCAGTAATGTGGCAGGATACAAAAATCAATGCACAGAAACCAGTTGCGTTCTTATACACTAACAATAAAAATATGGAAAGGGAAATCTATACTTCCCAGAGCAATCTATACTTTCAATGCCATTCTGATCAACATTCTTCAAGGCGTTGGAACAAAGAATCCTAAAATTTATATGGAACCAAAAAAGACTCCGAATCGCTAAAGAATTGCTGAAGAAGAAAAACAAAGCTGGGGCATCACGTTATTTGACTTCAGGCTTTATTACAAAGCTGTGATCACCAAGACAGCATGGTACTGGCACAAAAACAGACAAATAGACCAATGGAACAGAGTAGAGAGCCCACATATGGACCCACAAATCTATGGTCAAATCATCTTTGACAAAGCAGGAAAAAATATCCAGTGGAAAATAGGCAGTCTCTTCAATAAATGGTGCTGGGAAAATTGGACAGCTATGTATAGAAGAATGAAGCTAGACCGTTCTCTTACACCACACACAAAGGCAGACTCGAAATGGATGAAAGACCTCAATGTGAAGCAGGAATCCATCAAAATCCTGAAAGAGAACATAGGCAGTAACCTCTTTGACATCGGCCACAGCAACGTCTTTCAAGACACATCTCCAAAGGCAAAGGAGACAAAAGTGAAAATGAACTTTTGGGACTTCATCAAAATAAAAGTGATTTTGAAATTAAATTCAAATTCTTCTGATAGTAAAGACCAAACAAATTATATGATTAAAAAACACCTTTCTTTCCCTGCTAAAACCTCTTTGGAAACTATGTAATTCCTCCAAAGTTATTTACCCCCTCTCTTAAAATATTGCTACAAAAAACTAAACTAAAATAAAGATTTTCTGTCTTGCATCAAAACTAGTTTTGCTCATCCTTAAGTGTTGGAAAGAGAGGGATCACACTGATGAAGAGAGGGGAGATCATTTTATCACCAGTGGCTTGCTACAGTCCCCATCTTTTTCTGTGGGATATTAACTAGACTAAACCGTAAGCATGGGAGGGAACGGAATTCTCCCCTTTACTCTTCCCATTTCCCCCCAGCTCATGCTCTCTCTGTCTCTCAAATAAATAAATAAAATGTTTTTTTTTTTTAAAGTTGAGATCATAGAAATTGTCTAAAAGTGGGAACAGCTTAAGAGTTACTTAGAATATATTGAGAGATTAAGAATGCCTTTAGTTGTGGAACATATACTATGAAAGACACTACTGTAATACTTTTAGTGAAAGTATAATTTTTATTTTTATTTGTTTTGAAGGGAGTGAATGATACAATACTGACGTTTCTAACATAATTTTAATGTATAAGCTTTTAACCAGACATGCCACTTCCAGGAACCTTCAAAATGATATTCCTCACAACATTATTTGTAAAAGTGATAAAGTGAAACAAATTAAAATTCTGAAAACAAGAAAGTGGTTAAAAATCAAGTAATTCCTTAAAATAGAATATTTTTTCCACCTTTAGACAATGAAATACGTGTTTATGACAAAAGAACAATGTTATTTAGTCCTTATATTTTTCGTTTTGAAGGAGGATTGAACAACAGGTAGGTCAGTAGAAGAAATAACAGGAAAGGCAGAACGGGGATGAGCATAAAGAAGGAGGAAAGGAAAGATTCATTAAAAAGAAACGAATGACACAAGTTAAAGTTTAACTGTGGTTACTTTTGTGAATAAAATTGTAGTGAATAAGGAAGGACATTTCATTTTTTTGCTTTATATTTTTTACTTATTTTTTCAAACTTTTCTATTTTTGAAATATATTAAATTCAACATATTAAGTATTTTATGTATGCATTTGCTTTTCTTATTTGCTTTCATTTTATTGAAAGAGTCTACTATTGTATTTAAAATGAATTGTATTTTTTTTTTAAAGATTTTATTTATTTGACGGAGAGAAACACAGCTAGAGAGGGAACACAAGCAGGGGGAGTGAGAGAGGGAGAAGCAGGCTTCCCGTCGAGCAGAGAGCACAATGTGGGACTCGATCCCGGGTCTCGGGGATCATGACCTGAGCCGAAGGCAGTTGCCCAACCAACTGAGCCACCCAGACGCCCCAGAAAATGAATTGTATTTATTAATATGCCCCTCACCTTATTTGAAAAAGTACATTAAGTTTTACAAGCATACATTAAATTCAACAAGCTATCATAAATATAATGTTTGGGGAAAATAAATGATAAGGTGAGATGGGATCATAAAATATAGTAACAGTGAGGCTTAAAAAATGTATGACATAATGTCCAAAAATGTTTTTTCCATGCTGTCTAGCATATAAGAAAAGCACAGGAGAGAGATTTATTTTTTGTGTACATTAATAAAAACCAAATGACAGTTTTCAAACATGATATCCATAGTGTCTTGAGAACTTTAAAAAAACTCATCCATATTTTAGAATTAGAATAAACATTAAGTAAGAGCCTGACTTACTTGTCCACCTACCCAGAATCAGAGCTTGTCTGGAACTTTGGTGCACTTTCTTATTATTTATAGAGAAACATAACCTTTTCCCTCAGAAAAGTAAAGAGTTAGGTTGAGATCATTAATAGTGTACGGAAGATAATGGGACAGGTTTTTATTAGCAGTCCTGTGGAACCTTGAATGACTATGATTATCACACTCTGTTGAACAAGTCATGCTTATAGTTCTGTGTCAGTTGTTATTTCATTTTTAAAATACACATATAAAGAACCTGGACTATGTTCAAAGAAACATAACTAGAAGGGTAAAATCACTGTATATGACAAAAAGTTGAAGAAACCATTCTTCGTTTAGAGAGGTTGCAAAAAAAAAGAAAAAAGAAGGAGGGACACAGCCTGTGGGATATTAATTTTCTAATACTTAAAAGAGAAATTGCCATGTAGAAAATAAAGAAAATGAATGAATAAACTTGGACTTGCATTTGGAGGTCAGAGAGTAGTAGATCATGGTTTGATCTAAGAAAAGAAATATCTAATGAGTGGATTTCTTCACTAGTGAAATAAATTGCTTCACAAAGTAATATTTGCTATGTAGCTGTAAGTAAATGACTATGAGATCAGGGCCAGACAGTTCTAATCTCTAAAATATTACCACATTTATGGCTAGGTTCTCCTCTTTCCTTGTTTAGTAACTGAGGGGTATGAAACTAATGCGCAACATCATGAAACACACACACATAATTGCAAACATGCTATTTTTATCTCTCAGTGTAGCATAGGGTAATGATATAATGATATTTTTTACCACTAGAAAACCAAAGGTTAACAGTAACAAAGTACTTGAGGAATTTAGCTATTCATCAGAGATAGGGTGGACCAAATGGTACTAAACCAACGACAAATAAATAAAATGTAATATATTCTAAGACAAACAAATTATAAAATAGCACTCCTTTTACAACATGGATGAAGAAACAGCTAAATTGATAATCTCTGGGTTTTACTTTTTATTGAATTCTCTAACTGAAAAGCCTCAGGTGGTACTTTTTTTTTAAAGAGTGGTGTTCTTTTCATAAAGGAGTTTAATAACGACAGCATACTGCCAAGATCTATGCAATGGTAGTTGAGCAAATTGTTCTGTGTTTTACTTCTCACTCAAGTCCTCCATTCATACATTTGACAAGGGGAACTTAAAAGGGAACACTCTTCTTCTCCCTCTCTCCCTTTCCTTTCCCATCCCCCCCCAGAGAGGGCAGTTTCTCTGAAAGCTTAAATGAAACATCGGAGTAAAGTGGCATAAATTTCCCTCCTCATTTATTAAGATCCAGTCCTCATGCAAACTCGGCCAGGCACATTATATTAGGTTGGTTAAATAGATATGATACTAGCTTTTTAAGAGAACGAAAATCAGATGACATTAAAGTAGGGATTCGGGACTATTATTCATGTCAGTACACTGTGATTCTTCATGAACTAATACCTTGCAAAAGAAAAGGAATCCAGGAGTGCTGTAATAAATATTATCCAGTCCTGACTAGAGATCTACAGGGTAAAACTAGGCATGAGAAGCTTTCAGGCATCTAGAAAACTAGAGTTTAAACATTTAGAGTTCATGAATCTCACTAGACAGTGGAGCAAATGGGGAAATACTTGTATCCAGGCATGGTTTCAGGCACAAAGAGAAGATACCAAGTGAAGGGACCTAGACATAAAAGGTCAGCGATGACACTGCACTCAGTGACCCTAGCACGGGTCACCACAGCATGGAATCAGGAATCCCAACAAATAACTGTATGGCAGAGGTCAGGATCTAAATTAGGGATGGAATACGCATAGACCACAAGAATGGAAATTGATACTGAAGTTACTAGGGATGGTGCTACGGAAACCATTCTGTCTGAGGCCAGGGGTCTCTGGATGGGAATTGACAAAAAGCAAGTGATTCTTGACAGCTTTAGGATTGGAAACCCAAATTTAATAAAGAAAAATCACAACCCAGTTGCTTATTCACAGGTCTTGACCACTCTGTTGTGCTAATCATGGACACATTGTTGGTCTTGAATGTTCCAGCGATCCTACCACATAACTTCCCCTGTGTCTGTGAATCCCTTTGCCACAAATACACATGTTCTGGATATTAGCCATCTGTCCTAGGCCTAACATTATCTCTTCACTCCTTGGAGATCTGAATATAAAAATAGGATAAGGAACCACTAATATCTGCCTAAATATTCATATGAACTACATTTGGAGCAGTAGTATTCTGAATTATTACTGCAGGATAGCTATAAAATTGGATTTGGAATTTGATTAGAATAATGTCAGAATTATTGCTAATGAGACAAATAAGCTGTTTTCAAAGCTGAGCAGGAAAGCCATATACTTTATTCTGAGAAAAATGATGCCAGGGAGCATAATAATTGGAGCTATGTATAAATTACCCATATTCCAAGTAGAAAAGCAGACAAGGTACCATTACTCAAAAACTGTTTTCTGGGCAATATAGTCAACATTTGGACTCAGTTCTCTACCCTGGGATTCACTGTCACCTATCAGTTGTCTTTCCTCAACAAACATCAAGTCTAAGGACAAGTACACTTAATTACATGTGCTGAGATGTTCAGGATTAGGATAGGCCATATCAGTTGCCTGGTTTTTAATAGAAGCTATAATAAACTTCACTAATATCTGAATGAAAGTAGAGACAGTTTCTTTTAGGATTTACTGCTTGAAAGTAAAGACTTGATTTCCAATGAGAATAATATATATAAAACAGAAAGGACTGGTCTGCCGGGTTGATTACTGTCTAGCTCTAAAGGGACAGTAGGCAAGTCATTCAGTAATACGGGCTTCTCTTAGATTCTGTGATATTAGGAGACTAGATTTGATAATATAGAGGCACCATTCCTTTCTGTAATGCTGTATGTAATTATTTATGGGTAGGTGAGATGAGTGGTTAGCTGAAGTTTAATTCTGTGTGCTTGAAATCATTTGTATTACTTGTGAAGGGTCTGGTATACAAGGCATATACCAGTGAGAAAGAGAAAGAGAGTTTTTTTTTTTTTTTTTGATCAATGCCTGTCAACGGGAGCAGATTTTGCCTGCCAGGGAACATTGGACAACATCTGAAGATATTTTTGGTTGTTACAGAAATGTGGGTGCTACTAGTAGAGGCCACGAATTCTGCCAAACATTTCAATGGGCACAGGACAAAATGTGTCAATGTTGGGAAATCTTGCAAGCAGTTATGGCTTAGATTAGATTAATAGCATGCCCATCCTTCTGGATGGTGTGATCCATCCAAAAGAGGCTTGCCGTTTAAATCAGACACAGCAGAATACAGATTCCTAGCCTGCACCCACCCCCTGCCACACACACACAGGGAAAGAATCTTTTTACTTTCTGTCTGAAGCACTAAGAGTCGGAGGGCATGTTTGTTGCCATGGCTGAGATCTTACCTCATTAGGAGAGTAATAGTTTTGGGGGAATCCAGTCTGTGTATTTCTTTTTTATTACTAATTAATCTATTCTTTATGTCCTGATATAATATTTTTACAAATGTTTCATGGGCTACAAAAGAGTGCATTCTTCATTTTCATTTTAAATGTATGAATACAGTTGCCACTACCATTTAGGTTTTCTATATATTTATAGCCAATTAAAAACCAATAAAGATACTTTCCCTTATTACTATAGTAATCTTAAAGATTTTTTACGTTTGGGCAGGATTGATTTGGCTATTTGTGTGTGTATGTAGTATATATGCAAAGGCACATCTATATAAAAAAGAGCTGAATTTCTTTTCCGATGATATCATTCATTTCATTAGCAAGGTACTGTGTTTCCCTGCAACACGCATTTCTTTTCTTAAGATTCACATTCACTAAATGTTTTATATTCTCTTGATTTCACTTTAAAAGTAGAACATCAGCCTACCAGGACTCCTTCACACTGGGTGTACCCGAAGGGCTTCCCAAGTTGGATATAACCCAGATTTTGTTCATGATTCTTTCATTAACTCCACTGTTCTTCCTCCTTAAACAAAAGGACCAGTATTTTCTTTTTTAAAAGATTTTACTTATTTATTTGACAGAGAGAAACACAGCGAGAGAGGGAACACAAGCAGGGGGAGTGAGAGAGGGAGAAGCAGGCTTCCCGCCGAGCAGGGAGCCCGATGTGGGGCTCGATCCCGGGTATCTGGGATCATGACCTGAGCGGAAGGCAGTCGCTTAACCAACTGAGCCACCCAGGTGCCACCAGGACCAGTATTTTCAAAGATGAAATTGTCTAAGTGAGCTTCTCACTTAACTTTATTTAAAACTAAAATTTAAAAAATAAAATAAAATAAAACTAAGATTTATCCCTCATGTGGCAGTCAAATTTAATGACTAACTTGCATATTTAAATTCACATTTCTGCATTACGAGATTTCATAACTTTCTGATGATTTGAATTCCAGTCTGGTTCTAACAGTCAAATACTTAGAAAATTTCAGTTACTGTTGGCTTTGTCCTTTTAAGGTAATCAATAACGTTAGGATAGAAATGTTAACACGTTTGGCCAGTTTGTGTTTTCCCCTTGTGCTTACCTCTGAACTATTATGCTACTTGTACATGTGTCTGTTATAATTGCATGTTAAAATTCTTTTCCGAGTATCTCAGTAAATTTGCTATCAAATTCAAAAGTACAAAGTAATTTTTTACTTCATTGTAAAAAATAGGGTGTATAAAGATATTTTTAGCAGATAAAAGCTCTTTGGAGATAATTTGAAATGAAAAAAAAAAACATGTTCTGCAAGTATAATCTGAAATAGTTGAGACAGTGTCCAATTCAGAGGCAGGAACATCCATTAGATTTTGAATCTCAGTCTGTATCTATGGCCGTGTGGCAGAATATTTAAGAGCCCAGACTCTGAAGGTACATAGACCTAGTGTTGAATTTTTGCTGTCTGTGATGAGCTATGTGAGGTTTGGCATATTGCTAAACCTCCCAAATATTTCGTAGGTCCAATATTGTCACGCCAAAAGTAATACCATCCAAAGGGTTGTTGAGATAACCCAACAAAATTGCGTGTGTTGTGTCTGTGTGTGTATGTTTAGCAAAGTGGCAGATAAATACTTGATTAATGTTCACGGTTACCATCCTGTTATTGCTTTATTGTTAATACTGTGGATTTGCGATTTTTATTTTGTTCCCCGGATGCATACAAATGTTAATTTGAAATGAAGACCGAGGATATCCTTGAAGAGAAGGGAGTGCCAAAATAAAGATGAAATGTCCAAGGGGCATGAGGGTAGTTGCTCATGGGGAGCAAGAGTAGGGGAGGAAGAAGAGTTGCTTCTGTTGGAAAAAGCAGGACCAAACCCGTGTTCCCACAGCTTTCTCTTCCTAAAATGGCCTTTTAAGGCACTGATTTATTTTCTATGACTGTGCTCAGGGTACTTTTCCTGATTAGACATTTCTAAAACTTTTGTCTTCCTGCCCCTTCCCTCCATCTCAGCCTCATAGACTTGACCACTCATGCCTCTAATTCATACTCTGCTATCTCTAGTGTGTGCCTGGCATGCAATAAATACCAATTCTTAAGTGGAGGCTTAAGTATATGTATCTATTCTCTTCATAGAACATACATCTCTCCAGATTTTAGTTCTACAGATCTTTAGTAGGGTGTAGGAATTTCATGGAATTTTAATGTGTGAATGAATATGATGGACTCTTGTTTCATGCAAGCAGAGCAGAGGCGGTCTGAAGGCTGCAGCATATCAAGCTTCCCTGGGTTAGGATAGTGGCCTCAGCCTGCTGTTCTACTAAGCGATTTCTGCAGCTAGAATACACCATCAGGAAGTGTGTCATGATCTCCTGCTGTGAGCCCAACATTTTGTTTCCTGGTTTTGAAAACCCAATGGCATGCATTTGTATGAATAAACAGGAGTGAAACACTCTTCTGAAGCACCTGCATTGGCCCCTCTGAGGATAGATCCATGACTATAATTTTAATGCCATGTAGAGGAATCCACAGTCACATGTTTGGCGGGTTTGCTAGGGGAATGGACCTTTGTGTGCTACATTCAGCTGGAGGGCATCGCCCCGCAGCAGCAGCATTTGCTTTGGCGTTAGGAGAGGGGAGTTGTGGATTTAAGGAGGCAGGGAAGTAATTTGCTGTGTAAAAGCCTTAGGAGTTCTAATGAATTTCCAAAACTTACAAATGGGTTGAGAAACGCAAGACAGTGTACGGAAGACAAATGTCTGTAGCAAGCTAATTTGGGCATTGAAAATAGGGTCATACAGAACATTAATAGTAAGAGACATTTGTTTTGATACAGTCTTATTTCACATTTTTTTTTCTTTTCACGATTATCCTGTCTGTGACAACCTTCTGTTGTCATACCTACCTTCGTTAGAAGTGTGATTCTTTTCTTTTACCAAAACATACCCATATTTATTATCCATTTTTTTCTTTATGTAAATATCCATGTTCATTATTATTAATAAACATTACTATCCTTAATCCCCTCTCTCCATTCCTTCTACATGCTTGGAATGCCTGCTATTCTTGGACCCTTCTCTCTGTTTTTTCTGTTGTTCCTCTTATTCACTAAAGCAGTATTTAGGAAGCTCTATTACTACTTTAGTCCTCGGTAGTTGTGCAAACTTGTGTACAGTCTCTCTCAGTGCTTTCTAAATCTCACTGGTTATGGAGGAGCATCTCCTCTTACAAAGTTTTAGACTTGGGACCATAAAGATTAGACTTTGATTTCTCTAACTTTATTTTCAGGGATGTCTAATTTTTTAAAGCATGCATGAATGGTTGTGATTGTCATTGTGTTGATGGAGTCATTGGGTTGTGATTGTCACTGGTTTGGATTGTGGCTGGCAAATACAGTGTTTCTGTAAATAACCACTGACCTTTTTCATCTAATACATTTTTGATTGCTTTAATTATTTTATATTTGTGATCATTACTTCTCTGATATATTGGAAACTCCTTGAGTATTGAGGCTACATATTATATTCTCATCTGTAATAACTAAAGTATTTTGAATTTAGTTGATTTTAAGGAAATATTTTTTTTAACTGTCCATATTTTTAATGTACCTGGAAAAAAAAGCACAATTTTGGTTCTTAAGGTGAGGCAGTTGTCTAATGACAGGAGCTATTGGATGGAATAAGAGGAAACCAGCCTCACCTATGATGTTTGGGATCAGCTAAAGAAATGTGAAGCCAGAGACAGAAATATCCCTGAATTTCCAACAGTAAGACTGGCTAGGTAATCACCTTGGCACAAAGCACAGAAAATGTTAGAATACACCACACACACACACACACACACACACACACACACACGCATACACACACCCACGTGGTCCTCTTTTTGCACGTTTTTCATATGCAGGAATTCGGGTACCATCGTTTAGTTAAACCAGCATCGATCTTGCAGCACTGTGGTTCTGATTTCAAGTCCATGATATATTACCTGTGTGCAATTTGCATAACATACAAATTTTACTGCTAGTTCTTCATGACTTGCTGTGTAAATAAAAGATGTGCATCATGATCAGTGACCATTCATATTACTTCAATGTCTATCTGTGATTAGTCACTGTGCATCTCTTGTTCAGTTTGTGGCCAACCAAAGTAAAGCATGCAACATTTTACAAAAATGAATGATCAAAAGAAGAAGATAGCTAACAAAGATAAAAGTGCATCAAACAAATGAAAAGTGATAATGACCCAAGTGAAAATCGAATGTAAATGGGCTGTAATGTAAGTAGATTTGTAAAAGAAATAGCTGACAGGGGAAGGTTGGCTTCACTGCCATCCCAGAGCTTCTAGGTATAAAGGTAGAGGAATTTAGTGAAGGCAACTATGGGCATAAATGAAGAAAGTGGTTTTGATCAAACAGACAAAAATGTCCCCAGACGAAATAACACAACCTACACAAGTTCAGACTAAAAGAACTCTCAAAGATATTTCACAACATTTAAGGCACAAAATATAAAATGTTCAAGCAGATCCAAACATAGAAGGAAGTTTAAAATAAACCAAGACATAGAAAGGGTGCCTTCTATCATTAAGTTATAACGAGAAAAAAAGACCAGCATTGCTCAAAATATTTTCTTAAGTTTCTTATTAAAAAAAAAAGAAAAGAAAGACACAAATTTCAATGTTTCTTTCTTTTCTTTTTGTTTTTAATTTTATTTATTTGACAAAGAGAAACACAGCCAGAGAGGGAACACAAGCAGGGGGAGTGAGAGAGGGAGAAGCAGGCTTCCTGCCGAGCAGGGAGCCCGATGTGGGACTCGATTCCGGATCTCCGGGATCATGACCTGAGCTGAAGGCAGTCGCTTAACCAACTGAGCCACCCAGGCACCCTCAAATTTCAATGTTTCTAACATTTAAAATTATACTGTACTAAATAGATATTAGTTTTAATTTTTTTTTAAAATTTTCTCATGTATTTATAACTAACCATAGCAGTTTTTAATGTTTTGAAAAAAATTTTTTCAAAGGCCATGGAACAATTATAATTTTTCCCATTGATTAGTATGACCACTTTTTCACAGTCTCAGTGTTTTTTTTTAATTTTTAATTTATTTATTTGACAGAGAGATAGATCACAGGTAGGCAGAGAGGCAGGCAGAGAGAGAAGGGGAAGCAGGCTCAATGTGGGCCTCCATCCCAGGATCCTGAGATCATGACCTGAGCCAAAGGCAGAGGCTTAACCCTCTGAGTCACCCATGTGCCCCAACACAGTCTGTTTTTGTGAACATTTTTGCTGTTTCACATAATGTATACAGCAAGGATTGCCTGTATATTCTTTATGTGATGGGACTATGCTAGCTAAAGAGTAAATGGAACCCTTTGGAACAGTAAAAAATACAAGTGCCAGATAATGTTTGTTAGCTCTGATCCCAAACTTTGAATTTTTATAGGGGCAAGGACATTCCAGACACAGGGACAAAAATGAGCAAGGTATTGGCAGCTTCTTAGGCCTATTCAGCAGTAATTGGACACAGTCAGTCCACCATTTTTAAATATCATTTATTGATGCCCACTGAGAGGCATGGTATTGATGATTGGATACAGAGGAGGACAGAGTGGGGACTAAAAAATGAGAATTATGAAAAATGAGAAACTAAGACTTGAAAAAATTTAGAAACATGGAAAACTCAGGAGCATCTGGGTGGCTCAGTCATTAGGTGTCTGCCTTCTGCTCAGGTCATGATCCCGGAGTCCCGGGATGGAACCCTGCATCACGTTCCCTGCTCCATAGGAAGCCTGCTTCTCCCTCTCTCACTTCTGCTTGTGTTCTCTCACTGGCCGTGTTTCTCTCTGCCAAATAAATAAACAAAATCTTAAAAAGAAGAAAAGAAAAACATGGAAAACTCATCTAATTTGAAATTTTCTCATCCTCGGTCTGAATATTCATTAGTTTGTGTGCCAGCTATGTTTTGAAGTAAGGATTGGTGTTTATATGAAGCACTTTCAAAATTGAACTATATTTAGCTCAATAAATACATTTTCTACCAAAATAATAATTAGTAATTAATTCTCTCAAAAGTCAATTTGAAATTCAGGTTTAATAATCTGTAGGATACTATAATTTCATAAAATATAAGATAAAGTATTTTATTAAGGAAGCTTAAAGTCTCATTAGTGATTAAACACATGACTGCATGAAATTAAACTAGAGCAAAATTTATTTATACTAACATACCAAAAAATGCAGACCTTTCACAGTCATTAAGAGATTACAAATGTCACCAAATCCAGCCCCCTCCATGATTTCATCTGATGAGCAATTTCCACGAAAAAAATGATCCTTGAATTGATCCAGAACGACATGCATTCCCTAATATTGCCAAAGAAATTCTTTGTGAATCTTCTCTAGTATGAAGATCAAACAGCAGACCAAACTCTATTTCTGTAGTTGCAGCTCCTTTATGAATGCAAACTACCCTTTGACATAACCACATAGATCGGTTTCCAGCGTTAAAGAGGGAACATATTTTACCAATTTCTACACTGTACAGGGAAGATTGAAGCTGTGGCCCGTAGCTCTACCCACCCCCATCTTTTTCTCTCACTATCTTCTAGAGCTGTTACTTATTTGCAATCCTATAGTTATTGGCCTGAGTAGATGAAATCCATTTCATTTCTTCTCTGGAGATGACAAACCATGTCATAGATTCAACAGAGGGAGATTATGGGCTCAAGATGGAATAAGAGTGATAGATGAGGCACTCCCTCAGTCATATTAATTATGTAAGTGGTTGGAAGTATGCTAACAGATGATCAGGTAGAATCTAAGAGAGGAGAGCAGAGTTTCATTCCCCAAGTGTTCAGATTGATAAGCATAGCTTAGTACTGTTTGAGTTATTTATGACTACAACATTCTCACAGATAAATGTCTTTGTTGTGTTTTTAAAAGTGGAAAATGATGCTGAATAGGAAAGCAGATGGCAACTCAAATATTCATAATCCAGTATCCCTTTGCCTTAATCATGTAGTAAACAACAGCTTGCTCTCCAGTGTGTGAAACATATTAAGAATATGACTAATCTGTGTAAGTTCATTCATTAGGACATAGGGGTGAATTCTGAAGGTGATGAATTGTGCTCTTGGTAGTATTGTAAGAGCTATACTAAAAAAAAAGTGTACAAAAATGAGATGAAATTTTTGTGTCTAAATTTTTGCTTGCACAAAATTTACTTTCTTTTCTAACATTTATTTTATTTTATTAAATTCATTTTATGACTCTCATAATACCAAACAGCTGACATTCATGCACCTTAAGACTAAAAGTAATATAGGTTTATAGTATGTATTTTTATCTAAAAAAGTCTCTTTATATGACTTGGAGTTTTTGGACGGTAATATAGGTTTATAGTATGTATTTTTTTCTAAAAAAGTCTCTTTATATGACTTGGAGTTTTGGTCTCTTTATATGACTTGGAGTTATTAATTTGGATGGAATTTCAAATTAAAGAAGAACTATGATGAAAAAAGTAGTGAGGATATCACATGAAAAAATTGTAAACTACACTAATCATTAGAGAAATGCAAATCCAAAACTATTTCACTTCATACCCATTAGGATGGTTATTACCAAAAACAAATGGACAACAGACTATAACAAGAGTTGACAAAGACGTAGACAAATTGGATGCTGTGTGCATAGCTGAAGGGAGTGTAAAATGGTGCACCTGCTGGAGAAGACAACATGGTGGTTCCTCAAATAATTAAACTTAGAATTACTATATGATCTAGAAACCTCTTTCTGAGTATGTATGTCAAAGAACTGAAAGGAGGGACCTGGGATATTTGCATACCAATGTTCATAGCAACATTATTCACAATAGCCAAAATATAGAAACATCTCAAATATTCATCAACAGATGAATGAATAAGCAAAATATGATATACAGATATAGTGGAATATTATTGAGCCTTAAAAAATGAAATTCTGTTCATCCATAAACAAAGAATGAGATATTGCCATTTGCAATGATATGGATAGAGCTAGAGAGTATTCTCCTAAAGGAAATAGGTCAGTCAGAGAAAGAATGCTGTGTGATTTTACTCATCTGTGGAATTTAAGAACAAAACAAATGAACATAGAGGGCAAAAGAGAAGCAGACCAAGAAACAGAGTTTTAACTGTAGAGAACATACTGATGGTTACCAAAGGGGAGGGACGTGAAGGATGGGGGAAATAGATGGTACAGATTAGGGAGTGTACTTGTTGTGATGAGCACAACATGAGGTGATGTATGGAAGCGCTGAATCCCTCAATTGTATACCTGAAAGTAATACTGCACTGTCTCTTAACTAACTGGAATTAAATAAAAACTTAAAAAGAAAGGAATGAAAGTCTGATACATGGTATACCATGGATAAATTTTGTAAAAAAAAAAAAAAAAAAAAAAAAAAAAAAAAGGCCAGGATGCCTGGGTGGCTCAGACAGTTAAGCATCCACCTTTGGCTCAAGTCATGATCCCAGCATCCTGGGATCAAGTCCCACATCAGGCTTCTTGCTCAGTAGAAAGCCTGCTTCTCCTTCTTCCTGCTGCTCCCCCTGCTAGTGCTCTCTTTTTCTGAGAAATAAGTAAAATCTTTAAGAAAAAATAGGCTAAAACAGTAGGTACCAGGTGCTAGGATAAGGAGTAATGAGGAGTTGTGGTTTAGAGAGATAGGTTGTTGTGTATGTGTATAATATTTCCATATATTATTTGAAAAGTGAATTTTAGTGACAGAAGTTTTTCTTCTCTAAAGAAAAACTATATTTCTTTCATTTAGGTGGTAAGGGTTATTGGACTGATGTTGCTTTTCTCTTACACTGGTTTTCAGAAAGTTCAATGACATATTCAGTGCTATGAGCCATGTAGAGCTTCATTCATTTATTTTATCATCTTTATCTTTTTCTTATTCTTTATATTCCCCTCATATTGCATTTTCTTCTTCCTGATTTAGTTTCATCCACATTTTATTATTTTACATTGTTTCTTATTTTAACTCCAGAAAGATTTTGAGATAACTAAAAAAACCCACATCTAATAAAATAGAATGATAAAGTTGGTCACAAAACAAAACCATGTAAAAAAAAAGAAGGTAGTCTTCAGAGTCAAAGATGAGGCTGAGTCATGGGGCTGTGTGAATCTAGAGGCAGAGACGTATGCTTCTGGCTGGGCACTTCAGCATGCTGTGATTTATATGTGTTAAGTTTAGCGGTTTGATGTGGGATTTGGTAGTAGATAAAGATTTTATGTGCAGTGGCGAGGGATGAAGTTGGGAAGGGCTTTTGTATGTGACCGATACATCTGTTTGCAAAATGAAGTCAGATGGACTATTTTCCCTTCTAGGAAACTTTTCTACTTCTACCTGTTCATGTTCACGATAAATGATGACTGTGGTTTCCTAGCGTGGCTATGTTCACATTAGCACGTACCCGTCTCATTCTCTGGACCCGTACTGTCCAGCGCAGGAGCTACAAACCCCACGTGGTTATGGCACTGAAAGTGTGACTACTTCTTGGCTCTGAGTTTCTAAAATTACACACAGTCAGCATAAATTTAGACTCCAAGTTTGTGTAAGAACATAGACCTACTAATCTGATTTATCATGGAATGCTTTTTTTGGTCTGTTTGTTTTAAAGCTTTCTCAGACCTAGATCAAGACAAGCTGCTTCTAGGTTTGATACATTGATAAGTGAAGATTTTTTTCTTCACCAGGTTTGCACTCTGTAAAGTTTTAGATTTAATGCAGTAGTCTCAGTACTGCCTGAAATGGACATTGCAATACAATTTCCTTACTGTAACTGCATCCGTTGTTCATGCCCTTTTCACCAGGGTCCCTAGCAGTCAGCTTGGCTCCCTTTTACTCTCCACGCTTGTCTTTCTTTCATTCTTGCAAACATACCTCTACTACATGTTTCTGTATTTCATCCACTATTTCCAGGTGTTATTATAAGAATGTTTCTGGGTTAGTCTAGTTCTTGATTTTCTGGAGTCAGAAGTTTCTTTCTTTCTTTTTTTTTTTAATTATGTTCTGCTGTTCAGTGGAACATTGCTTCAGATTTGTAAAAGGAAGGAGATCAGGGCACCGTTTTAGGAAGATTGTTTTTGGTTACCTGCATATGAGTAGATCACAAAAGAGAAGACATTAAATTAAATTGCTTCTTATTTAATGCCTTTGATGTTTGCTGAAAGATCAGGTTTTATATTGAATACAAATTGAAAGGAAAAAAAAGCACTAAATATATACTGTATGCTTTGAATATATGTACAGCATCTATCCAATACAACTATATTAAAATTTGTTATCATAGACTACCTCCCATACCACCCCCCCACTTAAAGAGAGTTTCATAAATGGGAGAACTGTAAGGGGAGAAAATTGAGCTTGTAACATTTGCCAGAATTATCATTTGGCCCAGCATCTGTCTAAGAAGGTTGTCTGCACACAGCTGGGTGTTAGTTTTATCTGAGAATGCAGGATGAGAAAACCAGAGATAGCATTGTCTTGGTGAGAAGGGGGCAGTTAAAAAAGACCAAGGGTATTGGTCTGTATTATATTATACTGATGTATCCTTCTTAGTTTATCTTTTTCAGTTTCACATTCACATTCACTCCTAATAAGGAGTCTCTTTAAAATTTAACAATATATTCTACTAAGTGAATTCTCTGATTTGGTGAGACTGTGTTATGAGATAGTCATATGATACTCATTAAGTATCAATGACTTGTATAAATATTTTAAGTGAATTCTTAAAGCTTTAAGCCAATTGGAGCAGTTTTATTGATGCTTTCAACTTTCAAGGCAGAAGATGCATAAACAGTAGGAATGCTCCCCTACCAGGTTTTTCTCTCTTAATATTAAAAACCTATGATTAACAAGCATTCTCTTGTTATTGTTCTATAGAGAAAATGGCCTTCAGTCTCTTAGATTTGTAAACTTTGTAGAAGTATCCTAAATGCTGAAGTTCAATAAATTTTTTATTCACTGGAAACTTGAGTGCCTATTATGTGAATAAGCAGTGATAAACTAAACAGTCATTTGTCTTGCTTAATTGAGCTTAGACTCCAGAAGGGAAGAAGGACATTATATTTGTGATTATGTATATAACATATATGAAGTGTAGGATTTTATGATACCTCTATCAAAGTGATTTAGACCAAGGTAGTAGTCCTCAAAATGTGGTACCCAGAAAAGTAGCATTAGCAACACCCAAGAAAGGTCTGAGTAATGCAAATTCCAGGGCCCAGAGTAATCCAAATTCCAGGGTCCTACCCAAGGCCTTCTGTGTCAGAAATATTAGGGATAACACTTAACAAGCTGTGTTTTTGGTAAGTTCTTGACATGGCTCTGATAGCTAAGTTTGAGAACTGACCTTGTCATAGTTTCTCACTCACCGATATTTGGAACAGGTAACTCTTGGTTGTGGGGGCCTAGCTTGTGCATTGTTATCTATTTAGCAGCACCTTGGACTTCTAACCACTAAATGCCAGTATCATCTCCCAGTTGTGTCAAACAAAAATGCCATCAGATATTGCCTCAATCAAGCAGGAGAAGAGAAATAATAAAGATCAGAGCAGAGATCAATGAAATGGAAACCAGAATAAAAGTAGAACAGATTGATTAAACTAGAAGGTGGTTCTTTGAAAGAACTAATAAGATGAATAAACCACTGGCCAAACTTACCCAAAAGAAAAGAGAAAGGACCCAAATTAGTAAAATCATGAATGAAAGGGGAGAGATCATGACTAACACCAAGGAAACAGAAACAATGATTGGAAATTATTACAGAAACTCTATGCCAACAAATTAAGCAAACTTGAAGTAATGGATGCCTTCCTGGGAACTTACAAACTACCAAGACTGAAACAGAAAGAAACAGACAATCTGAATAGACCAATAACAGTAACGGAATTGAAGCAGTAATCAAAAACCTCCCCAAAAACAAAAGTCCTGGGGCAAAAGGCTTCCCAGTGGAATTCTACTAAACATTTAAAGAAGAAATAATATCTATTCTACTGAAGCTCTTCCAAAAAATAGAAACAGAAGGAAAATTTCCAAAATCCTTCTGTGAGGCTAACTTCACCCTGATCCCAAAACCAGGCAAAGACCCCATCAAAAAAGAGTATTATAGGCCGATATCCCTGGTGAACATGTATGCCAAAATACTCAACAAGATCCTAGTTGATAGAATCCAGCAGTACATTAAAAGGATTATTCACCACAACTAAGTGGGTTTTATGCCAAGAATAGAAGGGTGATCAACACTTGCAACTCAATCAACCTGGTAGAGCACATCAATAAAGAAAAGACAAGAACAATATGATTCTCTCAGTTGATGCAGAAAAAGCATTTGACAAAACACAACATCCATTCCTGACTAAAATTCTTCAGTGTATAAGGGTAGAGGGAACATTCCTCGATAGCATAAAAAACATCTAGGAAAAGCCTACAGCAAATACTGTTATCACTGGGGGAAAGCACAGAGCTTTTCCCCTAAGATCAGAAAGACAACAGGGATGCCCACTCTCACCACTATTGTTCAGCATAGTATGAGAACTCCTAGTCTCAGCAATCAGATAACAAAAAGAAATAAAAGGCATCCAAATTGGCAAAGAAGAAATCAAACTCTCCATCACAGATCATATAATGCTTTATGTGGAAATCCAAAAGACTCCACCCCCAAATTACTGGAACTCACACAGCAATTCAGCAATGTGGCAGGATACAAAATCAATGCACAGAAATCAATTGCTTTTCTATACACAAACAATGTAACTGTAGAAAGAGAAATTAAGGCATTAGTTCCATTCACAATAGCGACAAAAACCATAAGCTACGTAGGAATAAACCCAACTAAAGAGGTAAAGGATCTGTACTCTGGTGACTACAGAACATTTATTTATTAAAGAAATTGAGGAAGACACAGAAAGATGGAAAGTATTCCATGTTCATGGATTAGAAGAATAAACATTGTTAAAATGTCTATCCTCCCCAGAGCAATTTATTCCTTCTGCCATCCCTGTTAAAGTATCATTGGCATTTTTTAAAGAGCTGGAAAAAACATTCTAAAATTTGTATGGAACAAGTAAAGACCTCGAATCACCAAGGGAAGGATGAAAAAGAAAAACAAAGCTGGGGCATCACATTGCTATATTACAAAGCTGTGATCACCAAGACAACATGATACTGGCACAGAAACAGACACATAGACCAATAGAACAGAATAGAGACTCCAGAAATAAACCCTCAACTCTATGGTCAACTAATCTTTGACAAATCAGGAAAAATATCCAATGGGGAAAAAGAAAAGCAGTCTCTTCAATAAGTGGTGCTGGGAAATTTAGAGAACTATGTATAGAATGAAACTGGACCATTCCCTTACATCATACACAAAAATAAACTAAAAATGGATGAAAGACCTTAGTATGAGACATGATCCATCAGCATCCTAGAGGAGAATGTAGGCAGTAACCACTTCAACATCAGCCACAGCCACTTCTTTCAAGACACATTTCCAAAGGCAAAGGAAACAAAAGTTCAAAGATGAAATTTTGGGATTTCATCAAGATAAAAATCTTCTGCACAGCAAAGGAGACAGTTAATAAAACTAAGAGGCAGCCCACAGAATGGGAGAAGATATTTGCAAATGACATTACAGACAAAAGTCTGATATCCAAGATCTATAAAGAACTTCTCAAACTCAACAGTCAAAACACCAAAAACCCAGTCAAAATATGGGCAGAAGACATGAACAGACTCTTCTCTAAAGAAGACACACACATGGCTAACAGACTCATGAAAAATGCTCAACATCACTAACCATCAGGGAAATACAAATGAAAACCACAATGAGATAACACCTTACTCCAGTTTGGATGGGAAAAATTAACAAAACAGGAAACAACAAATGTTGACGAGGATGTGAAGAAAGGGGAGCCCTCTTACACTGTTGATGGGAATGAAAGCTGGTAACAGTCACTCTGGAAAACAGTATGGAGTTTCCTCAAGATGTTAAAGTTCCTACCCTATGACCCAGCAATTGCACTACTGGGTATTTGCCCCAAAGATACAAATATAGTGAAAAGAAGGTGCCTGTGCACCTCAATGTTCACAGCAGAAATGTCCACAATAGCGAAACTGTGGAATGAGCCTAGATAACAATGGAATATTCCATATAAACACTGGAATATTATTCAGGCATCAGAAATGATGACTACCCATGATTTGCACTGACATGGTCAGTGGAGAAGGGATTATGCTAAGTGAAGTAAGTCTAACAGAGAAAGACAATTATCATATGGTTTCACTCATACGTGGAACATAAATAATAGTACAGAGAACCGTAGGGGAAGGGAGGGAAATCCAAAAGGAGAGAAATCAGAGAGAGAGATGAACTATGAGAGACTGTGGATCCCAAGAAACAATCAGGGAGTTTTAAAGGGGGGGGTAGCATGGTGATGGGTATTGAGGAGTCATTCTATGATAAGTGCTGGGTGATATACAGAATCATTGAACATTACATCAAAAACTAATTACGTACTATACAGTGACAAACCAAACATAATACTACTAATAATAAAAGATATTGCCAACTGTTCCTTAAGTATAAACTCTTATTGCCAGAGTCCTCTCTCACCAATAGCCCCCTCCACACACACATGACATAATATTCAAGCAACATGATTTGCCCTTTATCTTATAGTGTGTCTTAAAGTGCTCTGAAGCAAGTAAAAAGAGACACCATCATGTTTCTTTCACAGAAGAGTCCTAAATAAATTTGCTCTAACAGCTAAACAGAGAGAACCTGGTCACTTTAGTATTTCTTTTCTTTTTCTTTCTTTCTTTTCTTTCTTTTTTTCTTTCTTTTCTTTTTGAACTTTTTTCTTTTTCTTCTCACTTCTCCTTCACCATTCACCCTTTATTTTCCTCCTTTCTTCTTCAATAGGAAGTGAATGAATACTCTTACAGGTTGTTTTGAAGAGAACAGAGGGTTGTAAGATATGGGTGGTCATGTAAGAGATATAACATTATCTAGGTTTTGGACAGAAGATTTTAGATGTAAAAGAATCTTGTGGGATTTTGTTTGTTTGTTTTTCATTTTTAAAAGGTTTTGATCAGTGACAGTGCATAACTGTGGTGGGGGTAGAGGCACTGGCCCAATGCCATGGGCAAAAATATGAAAAGAATAAAAAATTAAAAAAAAAAAAGCATGGGTACGGGAAATGGGAATTCTGCAGGGCAAGCCCTGGTCACAGCCTCATACTGGTACTCAGAATCCCCAAAGATACAGATTGTAAGAATCCAGGATCCCTCATGCTTACTCAGAAAAATAAAATCACGTTTCCCAATGAGTCCAGCTGGGGATGAGATCCGGTAATAGTCAGAAAAAGACAGGCAAAAAAAGACTGGGAGACGACACATAGGCACCAAGACAATCAGAAGAAACAGCTAGAGACAGAGCCAGAGAAAAGACAGCCGGGACAAGCAGACCCCCAGTGTACAGAAGCCATGTTTCCGGTGCAGGAGACTCTGGGGGCTGTGGTGACGTAGGACGAGCCCCTGCCCTCACGCTAACACACCCCCCCACATGTAATACATCTCTGTCCATGTAATAGGTGCAGGGTCTTCTGGAAACCAAGAAAGTGATGAGGAGCTCCAGGAGGCATCCAGCTGCAGGGCGTGCGCTTGTTTTTCGTTGTAGCCCTGGAGATTTGCTTTTTGTTTAATATGCTTCTAGGTGGGAGAGCCTGTAAATCATTTATTGACTCCTTACTTGTTCACACAGTTGTGCTGAGTCTTGAGGACACTGTCATTCCCAAGGTCTTTATCTAGTCTTTTTCAATTGAACCATGCATCTGCACATGTTTTTATATTTTGTTTATTGTGATATTCAAAGTAAGAGGTGATAGAAATATACACATAGAATTCTATGGGTTATAAAGTGTTATTTCTCATTTCCTACCAAATCTTGTCTAATGAGGACCAGTGTTTTATGGTCATCTTACTCATGAAGAATCTGAGGCTTAGGGCCCCTGGAGTGGCTCAGTCAGGTAAGCGTCAGCCTTTGGCTAAGGTTATGATCCTGCGGTCCTGGGACTGAGGCCCACATCAGGCTCCCCGCTTCGCAGGAAGCCTGCTTCTCCCTCTGCCTGCCGCTCCCCTTGCTCATGTTCTCTCTTTCTGACAAATAAAAAATTAAAATCTTTAAAAATAAAAAAAAATCTGAGTCTCATTGATAATAATTTGAAACAAATGACAAACCTACCAAATAACCAGGAAAAGGTCAGGGATTTCTGACTCAGGAGCTGGTGGTTTTTCTACTGTACTCCTTGTAGCATCTATTCACGGGCATGATTATTGTTGTTTTGAAAAAAAAGCTGTCATCTGTTTAAACGGAATTAACACTTAAAAAATTCTCATTAAAATGTGACAATATCATAAATGAACTATTAAATTATTGAGGGTGGTTAATTAGAACTAGATGGGAAGGCTTAAAAGATACAGAGTTTAAATCTTTGTATATATAATTTATTGTTTGAGAAACTTCTAATGAAAAGAGTTCTATTTCACTATGACTATAATTTCCAAACTTTCAGTAAATGTTAACTGAAAATTAAGAGAGCACAGCCTCCTGAGTTTAGGTACCATGACAGTTATATTTTTTATGAAGTATTTCATGCATATTTGATAAACAATACTTTTTGTGTATTGGTTATTTTAAAACATTTTATTGAAGAAGGAATACTTAGGATTTAAAAACTGAGAAATCATTAAAAATAATTTATAAGATAATGCTAATACCTCTGTGTTTCAGTATAGATACATTTAGAATAAATATACCTTTTTTTACATCATTATAAGCAAAAGTGGCTTGCCTATGTTATATGAGTTTCAGGTGTACAATATAATCATTTGGCAATTTATCTAATGTGTTACACTCACCATGATAAGTTACCATCTGTCATCATACAAGGTTATTATAGTATTATTGACTATTTTCCCGGTGCTATACTTTTTATCCCTGTGACTTACTAATTTTATAACTGGAAATTTGTACCTTTTAATCCCCTTTGTCTATTTCACCAGTTCCCCCAGTTGCTCACCTCTGTGATAATCAAGTTTGTTTTCTATATCTATGAGTCTGTTTCTGTATTTGGTTCATTGGTTTTTTGTAAATTCCACATATCAATAAAATCATTTGAGTTTTATCTTTCTCCATCCAGTTTAGTTCACTTAGCCCAGTACTGTCTAGGTCCACCATTTTGTTTCAAATGATAAGTTACCTAATTTATAGATGAGCAATATTCTAGTCTGTGTGTGTGTGTGTGTGTGTGTGTGTGTGTGTGTGTGTGTGAGAAAGTATGTGTGAGTGTGTGTACATGTGTAATACATTTTCTTTATCTATTCATCTGTCACGGGACACTTAGGTTGCTCCTATTACTTGACTCTCATAAATAATGCTGCAATAAACACATGTCATTTTTTGAAGGAACAAAATATCAACTGTGTGTGTGTGTGTGTGTGTGTGTGTGTGTGTGTGTGTGTTGGACATTCATTATATTTGTATTCTAGAAATGTTGAACTGGAAGTGACATTAAAGTATATCCAGTCTACCTAGACCACTTTACTGGCTAATGAATGGAAGCCAGAAGAATTTAAACCAATGATTTGAGATTATGCATTTTATTAGTAGCAGAGTCAAGACAAGAACACAGTTCCTCTCATCCAGTTTTCTTCTCTCATTACTCTGCCTGCTCTTCTGTTTTATTTCTATTAATTTATGCTCATTTTGAACTGATGTACTTGAGACTTCTGCTGTCTTGCTATGCTTGTTATACAGAGACACCTCTCTTGACTCTAGGCAGGCATCTCATTTGGACTAGCATTGACTTACAGTCACTCTCAAATGATCACCTAAAATGCTCAAGCATCCTTGGGCTTCCATTTAAACAAGTTGGTTAAATAGGGCCTGTGCCCCCACACTTTCTAATATGTAAGGGTTTTCTCTTCCATCCCGGTGTAAGTTGAAGCTGATTGAACAGTGGGACTGTCTTCAGTAATTGCCTCCTGGGTTTGATTGCTCATGGTCCTGATGATACACCTAATGACTGGACTCTTCCATATTCTCATAGCAGAGGAAGGAGGTAAGGGGTGAGTGAAATGGGGAATGTGATCAAGAGGTACAAACTTCCAGTTATAAAATAAGTAAGTCTTTGGGTGACTTAGTTAATAATGCTATATTATGTATTTGAAAGTTGCTGGGTGTCTGAGGGGCGCAGTTGGTTAAGTGTCCAACTTTTGATTTCAGCTCAGGACATGCTGTCAGGCTCATAAGATTGAGCTCTGCATCGGGCTCCACAAAGGGTATAGAACCTGCTTAAGATTCCTTCTCTCCCTCATCTTCTGCCTCTCCTCTCTGCTTATGCTTACTGTCTTTTTCTAAAATAAAAAAAAAAAAAATTGCTAAGAAAATGTATCTTACCAGTTCTACTCACAAGAAAAAACTTAGTAACTGTGTGGTAATCATTCTGAAGTATTATAAATGTATTGAATCATTATTGTACATCTGAAACTAATATGCCATATGTCAATTATATCTTAATATTAAATATGGGTTAGTGCCTACTAAAATTCCTTCACATGTACTTCCAGTTGCATGAAATCATGCAAAGGAAGGTAAAGTACTTGTGTTTTATAATGATTCAATCTAGAATATATTTGAAAATTCAAACCTCAGTACTAAGAAATAATGTAATTTAAGGAAGTGGTAATAGATTCAAAGAGAATTCTTCGCAGAAGACATATGAATGGGTAATAAGCAAATCAGGAGGAACTCAACGTCATTAATCTTTAGGAAAATGCAAATAAAAACCATAATAGAATACCAGTACATATCTTCAACAGTGGCTCTGATCAGAAAGCCATTACTGGGTATTGGCAAACACGTAGAGTGACTGGAGCCGTCCTATGTTGCCTGTGGGAAAATAAAGTAATGCAACACTTTGAGAGACATTTTCACAGTTACTTTAAAAGTGAAATATATGGGGCACCTGGGTTGCTCAGTGGGTTAAAGCCTCTGCCTTTGGCTCAGGTCATGATCTCAGGGTCCTGCAATCAAGGCCCACATTGGGCTCTCTGCTCAGCAGGAAGCCTGCTTACTCTTCTCTCTCTCTGCTTGCCTCTCTGTCTACTTGTGATCACTCTCTCTGTGTGTCAAAAAAATAAATAAAATCTTAAAAAAAGTGAAATATATGTGCTAATCAGATGACATGATTACATAATAGGTATATGCCCAAACACAATGAAACTTACATCATTCAAGGACTTGTATGAGAATGTTCGTAGGAACCCTCTTATTATAGCCAAATACTGGAAATAATCCAAAGGTTTAACTGGTGAATGGATAAACAAAATACATGTATTTGTGCAGTAGATGCTAATCAGTAATAAAAAAGACCAAATTATTCTGTTAAGGATATGCATTATATGGAAATGTGGAATAAAGAGGGAAGCCATTGCCATCAATGGAGCCATCAGAGTCATTTCCATATTTAATCTCAGCCTTTGAGATGTAGTGAGACTGATGTTGATGGAGGAAGATCTCAAGAACATGTTTATTTTACTTGTGACAAAAAACAAGGGAATTTTGAAGAGTAGAGAAAATATTTTAAGGATAAGTCTTGTTTCCATTTATTCCATTTATGTATTAAATTCATAGACATTTGTTTAGAAAAGAAAAAAAAATTCTTTGAAATGAAGTGTTAGGCAGTCTTATTGGATTGAAAAAGAGAGCATTTGTGAACATATATAGTGCATATAGGGAGCTTCATCTAGCCTTTAGCCACTTATTTCCTATGTCCCTGCTGGAGGCCCACTCTAGCTGAACCAGGGGTCCCTGAAGGAAGGATAGTGTCGGCGAATGAGAGAGCCCTGAAGATGCCTTTCGATCACCTGCCAGGCATCTCTGCCTTGCTGGCTTTCAGTATCTTTATTTATAGGCAACAAGTGACATGTCATCAAAAGGCAGAATATTTTTACAGCAGATGACTTTTAGTGGTAAGGTGCTCTGATCAACAAGATAATTAAAAAGGCTTAGGTTAGTAAATTACATATAGAGTTAAACTTTAAGATATCAGCTAGATTATTAGTAAACCAGCTAGGAGTCATCCTGCCTAACATTTGAACCATAATAGGGGGAAGTGTTACCTAGAGGTAGAGTTTAAGTTGTTTGCATAGGCCTTTTCTCTTTTAAAGATTTTATTTATTTGACAGAGAGAAACACAGCCAGAGAGGGAACACAAGCAAGGGGAGTGAGAGAGGGAGAAGCAGGCTTCCCAGCCGAGCAGGGAGCCCGATGTGGGACTCATCCTGGGTCTCCGGGATCATGACCTGAGCCAAAGGCAGTCGCTCAACCAACTGTGCCACCCAGGCACCCCAGGTCTTTTCTTTATAACTGTGTGTGTAAGCATCATGGGGGTCCTGCTCTAGGGAGCACTTATACAAATAGCAGAGTTTTTTTAACTACCTTGTTATTCTTTGACTATTGATTCTCCATTTCCACTGCAGACACCAATATTAGGGAATGTGAGTGTTTGTGCAGCAAGGGTATTCATGGAATGTAGGTCTCAGGGAGGGAACTACCATTTGTCCTTGGTTCATAGGTAGTAACTTATGTTCTGCCCTTGTTTGTGCCTCTTGTTTAGATAAAGCTCTTTTTCTTGGGCTAAACTGATTCCTAGCTCAAGGGCCTTTAACTGTTTTATAATCTTGCATATCTTCAGGAGGAAGGTGCTGGGAGGAACTTCTTTAGTGATTTGATCTGAAGTCTTTATAGTAGGGTAAAGGGTATGGTCTTTATGCGATATCTGTAAAGAACTCTCAGTTTGGTTTGGAGACCCCCCAGGTCCTGTCCAATTAATGTGCTTTACTTTTAAGAAAAAAAACAATTAGTAAAAAGGAAGGAGACGCCAGTTTCTCACCATCCACAGGAGCGAGGCTCAGACTGCCCTTTCCTCACTGGGACCATGTCAGGCCTACTGTGGTTATTTTATGGTGGCAGGAGCTGTGCTCTACTGCTACCTTCTCACGGAGACTATGAAAGTTAGTAAGTTTTCCCGTGAGGCAGGAGCTGTGCTTCTACTGCCATCTTCCCCACCCTGACTCCGTCAGCTTGTGAGACGGGTGGCTCCCAACATGTCCCTATCTCAACTCCTGGATGGAAGGAAAGTGAAGAGAAAAATGGGAGACGAGATTACCCAGTACTTTTTGAGTTCAGTAAAAGTCAATATTTGATCAGTATTATGTGTGTTTGTGTATGTGTGTGTTTGTGAGTGTGCGTGTATGTGTATACACAGTCTTGTATAATGAAAGTAAAAATTCCACATTATAATTTTGAAGTATCATCATGAAAATATCACATCGATGCTTACTAGCTTTTACTCACGAAGTCAAATCTATATGCAATCTAGTTTTTATTTCATTTTCTTTTATTTTATTATTTTATTTTTAGGAATGGAGGGAGGAGGGGCAGAGAGTAAGGGAGAAAGAATCTTAAGCAGGCATCACACCCAGCGTGGAAACATTGTAGGGCTCTATTTCAGAACCCTGAGATCATGACATGAGCAGAAATCAGAAGCCATCCTCTAAACCATCTTAGTCACCTAGGCGCCCCAATCTAGTATTTATTTTAAAGGGATGTTTAACTAATATGTGTGAAATAGATTATGGATTAATCAGAAGACTCAATCAGTATCTAATGTTACCCTGCTTTTCTCCCTAATCTAATCAGAAATTTTAGTAAATTTTATGATTATTAGTGCAAAATAATGTATTTCAACTTTATAGTCATTGAAGCCCATTGATTCATGAGGAGTCCACATTTTTGTAAATTTAAGCCCCACCACAGATTTTCTCATGGCAATTGTGTTCACATCGGCACTGAGAATATATTCTTATCTTGGTATTATTTAACTTCTTTCCTAATTATTTCAACATTTAAATTAAAAACAACATGGGTAAATGTCATTGTAATGTCTTAAAACTTACTTTATTTTGTCATGAAGAGCAGAAACTGCGATGTTTACAAAGAGACAGATGTGCCTGGGTGGCTCAGTCAATTAAGCATCTGCCTTTGAGTCAGGTTGTGATCCCAGGATCCTAGATCTAGCCCTGCTTCTCCTTCTGCCTCTGCATTCTCTTTCTCATGAATAATTAAATAAAATCTTTAAAAAGGGGGGATAAGATGTATTTGTGCTATGCATATCCTGTAGTCTGTTTATATATATTATGCATATGCCTATTTTTGTTAAGTAATACAGTATAAACACCTGAATAATGTTAAATGTAAAATACATGCCAGCAATATATGGTTGGTTGATATTTTGCTGGGTACTCTTTTAACCACAAGGAATATTAACCTGTTAATAGGTTATGTAATAACATTACATAGCCGTTTCCTTTATGCCTCCATTCCGACAGCAGAGACTGATAGAGGGACAGTCTCAGTGATCTGGCGTATGCTGTGCTAGAGGCTTATACTTGACAGTTGGAATTGCTCAGCACCTGTGTGAAACTCCATGGAAGCCACATTGGTGACTTGGGTGGGCATGGGACTGTAGTCAGGCGTTGGGGTAAATCCATTTTTATTCTGCATGCTTGATTTTGAAGTTCTCTAACCACAGGAGAGGCTGTTTCCATAGTTTTATTTTCATGGCTCTCACTGACCTTTCTGTTCGTCCATGCAGTTAAGTACCAATGCTGTGAAACATAAGCTATGTACCAAGCTTAATTCTCCCAAGTGCCTACCAGCCCTTCCCTTAACTGACTCTTCTCTAGGGATGAATAAGGCAACTTGATGGAAGGTGGAACTTGATGTACTCGGTCAGGGGATCCACAGAAATGGAAATTTTAAGGAACTAACACCAAATACAGTATGGATCTAAATTAGTGTGTGTATTTCCAAATACAATTTCCCCAACTTTCAATTGAATGATTGAAATTATTTTTTAACTTGTGAGATTTAATTTTAGTCTTACTCCTAGAGTTTAAAGAAAAAAAAATGGAAAGGATGCGGCTGTCTCATCAGTCCACCCTTAGGTATTATTACTTACAAGGCTTATATAAAGAAACATATATATCGGGCCCCTTTGACCACATCAATCTGCTAGAAGATATGGATATAAAGCTGAATAGGATATAAAGTTTGTCCTTAAGGATGGAAAACTGCATTTAATTTTTTTCTTTTCTGCATATAGTAATAAATGTAGTAATTTTCCTTTTTTGAATTAGTAACCATAGTATTCATTTGAATATTCAGTGGTGATAGGAGTTTCAAATCCTAGCTTTATAGGTACTTTCTAGTGACTGATATAATAGGTTTCAGAGGCCCATTAACTCTGCCTGGTGTCCACGTAAGTAATCACACACTCTATTGTATGAATGGATTACATTTTTCATAATGACTTGAAAATATAAAACCTTTCTTTCTCTTCCTATTAGTTATTCTCTTTTGGCACATAAGTGGAAGAGACATAATGAAGCACTAGGAATTTTATCTATTTGAACTCAAGTAATATCTCCCAAGGTGACATTCCATGGCTAAAAAAGCAGTCTTCTTGGTTTTGTGTTTTAAAACACACCTATTTAAATCTAGATTTAGCTGATGCTTTTCTTGCAGGAATTTGAAAATGCTTAACAAACATAACATTAATCATTTCTCTTTACAAATATATTCAGGCTTCTGAAGTCTTCTAATTAGCTGTTCTTCTTGGCCAGCTGCATGTACGTGTCTCTAGAAAATTTGCATCATCGTCACAAGGTAGTAGTTACACAGTTGTGACCCTACTCTTTGATTCTGGGTCTTTCTCTTGCTGCCCTGTCAGAATCCTGAGACACAGCAAAGAAAGGTCACAGAAGGGTTGCAGTGAACAGAGAAGCTTGACATAGCCACCACTGGGTTTTGTGAACTGGGTTTTGTGAATGGAAAGAGAGGATAGTTGATGTGCATGATAATCAGCAAATCTGACTACTGTAAAATGAATATGATCAGTAAAGATTGCCTGGTCTAATCAAAGTCTGTTTATACATGGGTTGAGTCCACATGAGGACATGGACCTTTCACTTAATGAGTTAGGGAAGTGACCATTTCAGATTTAATTTTAGAGTTATGGGAACTTAACTGTGGAGTAAATTTGAATTCATGTCCCAAGGGAAAGAAAAAATAAATACAACAGGGATGCATTTAGGAATGCAAATTTTAGGTGTGCCTTGGTGGTTTAGTCATTAAGTATCTGCCTTCAGCTCAGGTCATGATCCCAGTGTCCTGAGATTGAGCCCCACATTGGGCCCCCTGCTCGGCGGGAAGCCTGCTTCACCTCTCTCACTCCCCTTGCTTGTGCCCCTGCTCTCGCTCTCTCTCTCTGTCAAATAAAAAAAAAAATCTTAAAAAAAAGAATGCAAATTTTATCATTTAATGAATTTTAATCGACGAGCTCCTTTGTACTTTCTATGTCAAAAAGACAATAAGGCGAATAAAGCCTATGTATTCTTAACATCTTGTCATCTCAAACCTCAAAATACTCTTTTTTTTTTCTTTAAAGACTTTATTTATTTGACAGAGAGAGAGAGAGAGAGAGAGATCATAAGTAGGCAGAGAGAGAGAGAGAGGAGGAAGCAGACTCCCTGCTGAGCAGAGAGCCCGATGCGGGCCTTGATCCCAGGACCCTGACCTGAGCCAAAGGCAGAGGCTTTAACCCACTGAGCCACCCAGGCACCCTCAAAATACTCTTAAACAAATTAGTAATTTTTTTTTTTTTGCTTTTTCCGTAAAACTCAAAACTTAGTGACTAAAAGGAAATTTCTTGGAGTAGTTGGGAGTAGTTAAATGGGCAAATTTTGTTGTCTATGAATTATACCCCAAAGAGCTGATTTTAAAAATAGTGGGTGGTCTTTCTCCAATAGACAACACTGTGTATTATTTATCTCAAGTAGAAGTATTATTATAAAGAAGAGTACCAATATTTACTTATATACCAAGAGATAATGTTCCCTTTGCTATGATACTGATTATGTATGGAATAATTATTGCTTATAGAGTTAATTCCAACTTCCCTTCGTTAACAGTAGGTATTCTTTGATCTAAACATGCCTTTTCCTTTAGTCCTCTCTGACCCTATGGTGCTTTGAATTGTATGTTATTCATTTATATGCTTCAGAAATTTTAGCACCTTGCTTTACTTTTCTGAATGTCCAATGAAGAATTCAAATGTTAACTATCCATAGGCACTTGAGACTCAGCTTGTTCAAAGTTAAACACACTGTCATTGCTTGCTAACTCTCCTGTTTCCCAGACTATGATCAATGATCCCATTGTGTGCCAGTCCTTGAGCATTCCTCCATGACTTCCTTTTCAGATCTCTTATATCCAAATGACATCCAATTTCAATCAGTTCTAACTCCTTATGACTTCTTGGATTCATTCATCATATCCTTTTTCTTCCACTATAATTCTGACTCTCTTCATCTTTTTCCTAGCCTACTGTTGCTTCTGCACATTCTCTTTATATTATCCTTGCTTTCCTTTAATCCATGCACCTAGTGGTAGCAACATGATTGTTACATCATACATGTCATATCATTTCCTGGCTTAATCTTTTGTTACTGACTTCTCATTGCCTACTGTGTCGGAATCCAGATCCCATGGTATGAAACATGAGGTCATTCATGATATGGAGTCTCTCTACAGGACCCAGCTAAATTTAATAGTTTGGACTTTGCTGTGGGCTGAATGTTTGTGTTTCTCCAAAATGAGTATATTGAAGTCATAACCCTCAATGTGATGGTGTTAGAAGTTGGAGGCCTTTGGAAATGTTTAGGGGGTAAGAATGGAACTGTCATGAGTGATATTAGTGCCCTTATTAAAAAAAGATTGGAGAGTTTGTTTTTTCTCTCTGGATTTTTGTCCCATGAAGATATAATGAGAAGACAGCCATCTTCAAACAAGAAAGAAGGCTCTCACCAGACATCAGTTCTGATGGTACCTTGCTCTTTCACTTCCCAGCCTCCAGAACTAACTAAATAAATCTTTTTGTTTAAGTCTTCAAGTCCATGCCATGTTGTTCTAGAAGCTTGAATTGAGAAAGTTCCTAAAATTATGATATGTTGTTTAGCTCCTTCAAATGTCTGTTTAAACTGTTTCCTCTACTTTGAATGGTCGTACCCAAAGAGGTGGAATAGCCACTGACTCCACCATCAACCACATTTGGAAATTATTCATGTTCCTCTGAGGGAAAATTGGACATTCTTTCCCTCATCACCACATCAGTATGTTTCTATATCATCCTTGTTGTTTAGGGGCAGCATCCATGAGTGATTCATCTCAGAAGTCTGCACACTTAGCATGGCTTCTGGAACATATTAAACACAGAAACCTTGGCAAAGTACTGATAGTTATTCGTATTTTATGTCATTCTTTGAGGCTGAAAGAATTATGATGCTTCAAGATTCCAAATACCAGATTTTTAAGATCAGTGAAACCCAATAAGAATACTTGAAGAGGGCTCCTGGGTGGCTCAGTGGGTAAAGCTTCTGCCTTCAGCTCAGGTCATGATCTCAGGGTCCTGGGATCGAGGCAGCATCAGGCTCTCTGCTGAGCAAGGAGCCTGATTCCTCCTCTCTCTCTGCCTGCCTCTCTGCCTACTTGTGATCTCTCTTTCTCTCTGTCAAATAAATAAATTTAAAAAAATCTTAAAAAAAAAATACTTGATGAATTGGTTCCTAAGGTTTTTAAATGGAAGGAAGTTGGGTGAAGGATCAGAATACTGTCAGTGGACATCTTTTTTAATATATAGGGATGACTTACAAATAAATATTTATCAATGAGTACTGATGTCCCAAAATTGCTAATATTTCATCTTAAATAAACAGAAAAAAATGTAATTTATTTTTTTAAGTGATTTGGTCTTATTTGCTTATGGGACATCACCTGCTCAGTACCAGGAGGACATACCTTACTTTGGTCCATTTATGTCTTACCTATTGCATGAAGCTATAATGCACCAGATTAAGCTATCCCTTTAGGCAGTGCTGACTCCTAGATTAAAAATGGCTAGTTCCCCTTTCCTGACTCTTACCATAAACTGGTGCCTGATAAAGGGATATCCTAACTTTGTTACTCAGATAAGATCCACTCATTGTAATGTCCTCTGCATCTCTAGACTCAGCTGTTTTTATCCTGTATTCCTGTGGTTGCTTCTCTTTCTGTTTATCATAATGGCTGAGTTTCTAAACTGGTAGAGTCTAGATTGGCATACCCCCTCTGCATTGAGTAGCGACGGTGGCATTCTCTTGTCTACTCAGCCTTCCTTTGGCTCATGAGGGCTCTATCAATATCCTGTAACATGGCTTCAGCCTCCATCAGATCTTCACTGGTTAACTACCAAGTCACTTTTTCTATCCAATTCTACTCAACATTCCTCTCAAGTGACTCAAATGATACAATGTGCCTCTTTCCACTAGGATGTATAATATGATCAGAACGGGACCAGTCGTAATGTTTTTAGGGGCAGATGAGATATAAATGGAGATGCTTTTTTATGTTAAATATGTAATTCATAAATCAAGTGATGCACTGTTAAGTGAAATACATTCCATCCTCCTACGTTGACGAAGCTATTTCCCTAACAATCTGGAAAGTCAGATTTGAATTGAGGATGAACTGATTTCTTCAAAGTCTGCACCCAAACTAAATGACATAGGAGTATCAGCACCTGGAAGCTGGCACTTACGTCCAACCCCTTTTTCTTAGTACTTTGAGGAACCTCAAACATGTGGATACCCTAGCCAGCATGTTGAAAATTTTTACCTTCCCCCATAAACATGTCCCATGATATGCCCATTTGTCCACACATGTGGCACAATCCATCCTAAGGAGGAAAACCCAAGGAATGAACTTCAGCAAGCTCTAGACGAGGGATCAGATAAGAATTTTTAGGTCTCAAGCAGGTATGGACTCTGGATGGGTATATTACCAATAGATAACTATGGCATGCACTCTTCTTTGTTCCATGAATAGGAGTACAGTTAGAGGAAGGATTGAGAATCCTGTAAATTAAAGGGGCTGAGCTGTCCTTCATTTAAGGGCAGTACCTCATCACCTTACAGATTTCTTTTTCCATAATCTCAAGTGGAAAAGCTATGTGATTCTACCAACTATTGCCCTTACTTAAAACTCTATGGCCTTTTCTTTATTCATCCTTCACTCTGATTCTTTGTTATATTCTTAAAGAGGACCAATCACTAACACAATCTGCCTGGAACAATAAATTTTTGGCTCTTCTTAGAAAAGACTCAAGGAAACAATATAAAGATAAAATAATAGGTATTATTTAATATTTGCAATTCATTTTCTCTGCCACATCTATATAAATTTTGCACTTGACTCTTTCTAGATTGCAGTGACACAAACTCTTCAGTTCATCAGTTAACTCCTCCAGCTCAGTAGTAGTCTGTTGATTATTTATTTAAAGTGCATGATTATCCCATGGGGAGGTGGGGCAAGATGGTGGAGGTGCCTGTTTCAATGGGTCTCCTGAATTGAGCTAAATATCTGCCAGAACACTCTGAACACCTGAGATGTAAGATTATACACTTCTGGATCTCTATGAGGGTAGAAGATCATCAGTGGAGAGGGTGCACTTTGCCTGGATTGTGGTTGATGCATTCGTCCCCTCAACAATCTCTCACCAAAATGACTAGGAGGAGGAACACCAAACAGAGGAAAAATTCAGAGACTGTGACCTCTACCACAGAACTATTGGGCACAGACATAAGCAATATGTTGGGAATGGAATTCAGGGTAGCAGTTATTCAGGCAATGACTAGGTTGGAGGAGACCACTAGTGGCAACATAGACTCTCTAAGGGCAGAAGTGAGAGCTGATTTGGCAGAACCTAAAAATGCTATCAGTGAGATCCAATCTAATCTAAATACTAGAACAGCTAGGGTAATGCGAGAGAAGATTGAATTAGTGGTCTAGAAGACAAACTGATAGAAAAGAAGAATCAGAAGGAGGCTGGGAACAAACAGAAGCCATGAAAACAAAATTAGGGAAATAAATGATGCCATGAAACGTTCCAGTGTCATAATTATTGGGAACCCTGAGGGGGTAGAGAGAGAAAGAAGACTGGAAGATATAGCTGAACAAATCCTAGATGAAAATTTCGCTAATCTGGGGAATGGAACAAGTGTTCATGTCCTAGAGGCAGATCAATGAACATGGGAAGACCTCCAGGCACATGACTGTGAAATTCATGAGTCATAAATCCAGAGAGGATGTCTTAAGGGCAACTAGAGGGAAGAGATTCCTTATGTATAGAGGGAGGACCATCAGAAAAACGTCAGACCTGTCCACAGAAACCTGGCAAGCAAGCAAGGGCTGGCAACACATATTCATGGCACTAAATGAGAAGAATATGCAGCCAAGAATACTTTATCCATCAAGGTTGACTTTCAAAATGGATAGATATATAAAGATAGCTTTAGAGATAGAGAGATAAAGAGTTCCTAAGACCAGCAAGGTTCAAAAGAGTATGTGACCACCAAGCTGAAACTACAAGAAATATTAAGGGGGTTTCTGTAAAAGAGGAAAGAACCCAAGAGTGACATAAAACATAAGTTTACAGAGGCAATCTACAGAAACAAGGGCTTCACAAGCAACATGATGTCAATAAAAATGTATCTTTCAATGATCACTCTCAATGTGAAGAGCCTAAATGCTCCCATAAAACAGCAGAGGGTTGCAGACTGACTAAAACGACAGGACCCATCCATATGCTATCTACAAGAAACCCATTTTTTTTAAAAGATTTTATTTATTTATTTGACAGATAGAGAGATCACAAGTAGGCAGAGAGTCAGGCAGAGAGAGAGGAGGTAGCAGGCTCTCTGCCGAGCAGAGAGCCCAATGCGAGCCTCGATCCAAGGACCCTGAGATCATGACCTGAGCTGAAGGCAGAAGCTTTAACTCACTGAGCCACCCAGGCACCCCAAGAAACACATTTTGTTTCTAAAGATACATTCAGTCTAAAAGTGAAGGGATGGAGAACCATTTTTCATGCCAATCAGCCTCAAAAGAAAGCTGGGGTAGCAATTCTCATATCATAAATTAGATTTTAAACTAAAGGCTGTAGTCAGAGATACAGAAGGACAGTACACCATTCTTAAAGGGTCTATCCACCAAGAAGATCTAACAACTGTAAATATTTATCCCCCAACATGGGAGCAGCCAACTATATAAGCCAACTGTTAAGCAAAATAAAGAGTCATATTGATAAGAATACACTAATTTTAGGGGATCTGAACACATCACTCTCAGCAATAGACAGATCATCTAAGCAGAAAATCAACAAAGAAACAAGAGCTTTGAATCACACATTGGACAAGATGGACCTCATAGATATATACAGAACATTACAACAGAATACTCATTCTTCTCAAGTGCACATGGAACTTTCTCCAGAATAGACCACACACTGGGTCACAAATCAGGGCTCAACGGATAACAAAGATTGAGATTATTCCCTGCATATTCTCAGACCACAATGCTTTGAAACTGGAACTCAACAACAAGGAAAAGTTTGGAAGGAATTCAAATACTTGGAATCTAAAAACCGTCC